>VDFB02037554.1:0-48530 GCA_007258455.2 Sequoia sempervirens | reverse complement strand
TGTAAATTTTTTCCAAAAAATATTAAACTTAACAAGAAAGGTGGAGTACCAGTCTTACCTTTATAGAGTGTTGCATTCATCTCGTTAGTAGGAGTCACCTTTTCTCTTCCTTTTGACCTTTCTACTTCCCCCAAGGCTTTCAACAAAATTTCCTTTTGAACAGGGCACCATTTCAAAATATCAAAGAAAGACATTGAAGTCTTTTGCCTCTGCATCTGTGTAATGAAATAAATTTTTGAATCATTCCTAACTTGATATTTAGGAATTGAAGGTGGATTACCTTTGTTCAAAGAATCTGATGGTCCCTTTGGTGGTGGTGGATTATTATCCACATTTTGATTTGGTGGGATCATATTATTAGAAGGGGTAGAGGTCGTGAATGGCCCTTTGTTCTGATTCGTAAGGAAATGGCCTCCCTTGGTTTGGAAGGCTTGCGAATCATACACATCTTCTACTGCTCCATTGTCTTCCTAGTTGGGAAATGGAAGTTCTTCCTCAAAGATATCATATGCCATGGTAGTATCTGTTGATCCACCAGATTTTTTGGATGCACCCTGGAATGGAGCATCAACTTAGGCTATCTTAACCATCTTTTCCATCTCTGGGAAATTTACCTCAGAATGGACCACACTATCATGTAGTCTACACCAACTGGTCATAAGGTTGAGGTATGCCATGTTGGCAATGTGCGCACTAATACATTTGACTACAAAATACGACAAAACTGTCTGATGAAATATGTAAATTATGATATTGCTATCAGGATTCAACCGTGTAGTTTTGAGTCAAACTCATTGCTATATGGTTTTGCAAATGGGGTAACAACTCAAGCGGGCTTAACCTTGGAGAAAACTCCCTAGTTAAGCGCGCTTGAGATGGAGCAGTACTGGGATGGGTGACCTCCCAGGACGGACCAGTGCTTCACCTCTGTGAGCATCACCTAGATGCAATGAGTGCTAAGTGGACCATTCGATATCATGAGAGATGGGTTCTTGTTGAACTTCGCTTCTCATGAAACATGGGTCCAATGAGTTTGACTTCGAAGCACCGCGATTTGAATCGATGGTAATATCCATGCAATTGACCTTGTTGTGGAAAAATACCTCCCTGCCTTCGAAATATATCAAATTGATGTTAAATTACAGTGCTGGGGTGATGTGTAATTTTCCAATTTTTTGAAAGTTTTGCTCCAAGTGGCGTTAGGTGAGAATGTCGGCTATTTTAAAATTGAATTGCAGCCAAACGCAGAAAAATTAAAAAATCAAATTGTATGCTTATAAATAAAAGTGAGTTTGCGCCTGATTTTGTATGATAGTCTTTCTCTACTTGAGACAATTTGTGGAGAACTAAGGACAATTTTCTTGGGAAAAATCAGAAAAGATTCAAAGAGATATCGCCCGAGTTGAGGGTAGTCATTGTCTTTTTGCAGAATTCAGTTGTGAAGTCGGATTTGTAGTTCCAGGTTTGAAAATCATATTTTAAAACAACATCTCATCAGATTTCATTTTTAGAGGTTAAGGGTTTTGAGAATTTCATGTCCAGATTTTTTTTTGTGGAATCACCATAAGATCACAAAGGAGAAACAAATTCTTGTGACTGTAATTATGTGATCCATAACTGTATTGGTCATGTGGCACATTTGTGCTATAACAAATACATGATGCATTCATGTGTGACCCAAGTTTAATGTGGCTATGTTGTGATAGAAATGGAGGTGTGGATGCTAAAATTTGCAAAATGTGGTTAGAAATCAAATAATAAAATCTATAGAATCGTTAGTATTTCAACAACAAATCAAAATATTTAACATCCTTATGAAATAATACATCATGTTCAAAATGCAAATAAATGAAAAAAGATCTAAAGCAAAAGCATAAGAAAACATGATGCAAACTATCTCATATTGGATTGGTGTCACATGTGCTAGTGACCCTTTCCCAATCCTTCATTAATAGCTAAAATGATGAAATTGCTATAGATGATGGAGATGATGGAGCGAAATGGACAAGATCAAATCTCAAATGAAGAGAGTGACCTTGCAAGATTGTGGAGAGATGGTGAAGGGTTTGATAAGAGATGAAGCCTCTATTTTATAGATTTTCAAATGCTAAGAGTGTTGAAAATGGACCAATGTGGGACTAAGATTTAGACAAATGAAAGGACACTTGTCAAGTGATGATAGGTCAATGGTTGTGCAAGATTAGGGAAATGTGCCCATGAGAGGGAGCATTTGAATTCAAATATGAGAGTAAATGCTAAGTGGGGGACAAGAAAATGAGCAATAAATGCACTGTTGGAGGGAAAAATCAACTTGCCTTTGAATTCAAAATTGAGGGAATATTCCCCATAAATGCCATATTGATGGAAAATCTTGGATTTAATAAATCAATAAATTGATTTATATGTGTAAGTGGCTAGATCTAGATAATACAAGTGGGATGGGATTAACATTTAATCAGGGTTAGATTAAATAGATGATGATTATGCTGATTTAATGCTGATTAGGTGAGTTGACCTTTAGGATTTAAATATTTGATTTATTTAAATCGAAAAAGGATGAAATATGATTTTTAGTTTGATTTAAATAAAAGAGTCCTGATTTATTTAATTAAATGAATGATGAAGATGAAGGTTGAATGATAGTATTTATTTGATAAATGACCTTAGAAATGAGATTATTTAATGAATGGATGAAAGTGATGGATGGGCTTAATGTGAGACCTAATTTGTGAGAATCTGATCCGAAAGCATAATGTAATTTTGCATGTCTACTGTTTACCCTCTTTGAAGCAATGTACTTGGTGCATTGGTTCAAAATAACTTCTACAATCGAAATTTTAAAATTTTTCCTATTTTTTGGGTCTGCCCCAATGGAAAATTCTAGTACATTACCCCTAGAGATTGGCGGAACGGTTGAGGTCGATCTCCGCGATAAAGATTCAAAATGAGTGGGTTATGGATAGCTGATACAAAGATGAATTTCAAGATGCCAGAATAACAAATCTATATTATTATAAACAGCTTAAATGATGATATGATATGAGATGGATGAGATTGATGATTGTGATATATGTTGTGATTATGCAATGGATGATTTATGAGATGCTTAGACTAACAGATCTATATTATGATGATGATGCAAATGCAATGCATGTGAAATGATCGATGTTTCCTATTATGTATGATATGAATGATATGTAGTATTCTGATAGTTTTCTAGATGCAAGGTGGATGCATGATGGATGCATTGGTGATGATGATGTTAGCACGGAAATGAGATGATGACAAGAGGATCCAACAAGTCCATGATTGGTCGAGACTTTATTAGAGATGATGATGATAGATGATGATTATGATGATAGATGAGAAAAGATAGATGGATAATTTGCTTATCAAGGATTGGGATTTTCAAAGGGTCACTTACTTTATGTTTGATAACACGCCTAAGCACGATGCATCAAAGTATAAAGGACCAGGATGGCATTGTACTTAGTGTGATGGACTTTGACTTGACAAACAAATAGGAGTATTCTTGTTCACACTTGACATACGAAAACCTTGCTAGGGCATACCTAACAAAGCAAGTATTTACCAAGTTATATTATAAGAGCGTCCAACAAGCACAGCAGACAAAATAATAATGATCTTGCCCCATTCCTATATCTCTAAATGCTTCATTTGGATATCATCGAGAGGTCCTTGGAATGAGTGCAATAAGATAAATAAAAGAAAAGATCAAGTACACAAACAAGCCAATGTTCTTCATACCTTCAGCCAAAGGGATGTGTTTTGATAGGATAAGAATCCAAGGTGATATCCAAAATGATGCCCATTGTCGGAACAATATATCCTAGGACATGCATTGTATAAGACGATGATGGTTTGATAAGTTGATTGATAGGCTGTTGATATAAGGTAGACTGACATGTTCGAAAATGATCAAGATTTTGATTTTGTTTTAAAGATTTGTTGTTTCGATTTTGATTTTACAATTGAAGCTTTGCTTTTGCTTACTGCTATGATTGTTTCTATTTGCATTGCCAAAGGATGAAGGTGATGATCAATTTATTATGGATGATTGATTATTGCGGATGCAAGCGAGATGAGATGGATGGATTTTTTCAAATATTTGGATGTTTTTGACATTTTAAAATGTTTTTCAGCTGTTTTTGGATTTTGATGTTTTTCGAATGCTTTTGGATTTTGATGTTTTTTGAATGTTTTTCGATTTTGATGTTTTTTGAATGTTTTTGGATTTTGATGTCTCGGGGGCTGATCAGAGATTATCCTTGCCTACATTTAAGCTCAGAGACGACATAGTTCAGATTCCAATGTTTTTTATGTTTTCTACTTTTTTGAGTGTTTTTGGATTTTTTCGATGTTTTGAATGTTTTTTGATTTTCAGATGATTTTGACGATTTGGATATGGATGTGTATGATGATATCAATGCTCTATTTTGGGATTTTGTTGAAAACCAAGCTAAGGTTGATTGATCGAATTGATGGATTGACGATGATGATAACATTGTTGAGGATACACAACAATGCAAGGATTTGATTGATCAGGATTGATGACGATAACATTGTTGAGGATGCACAACAATGCAAGGATGGATGGATGGATCGATATTGATGAGGATAAAATTGTTGAGGATGCACAACAATGCAAGGATAGTGTTAAGCAACACAAGGATTGGGAAAGATATCCCCAAGTTGATGATGTTTTGATTGGATTTTGATTGATCATGATTGATGAAGCTTGATTTGAAACAAAAGATGTTTGGATGATTTGATGTGACATTTGATGTGTGAATTAGATGCAACTGATATCAATTGTTTGGATCGATGTTCGATGAATGATGAAGATTGATAAGGAACATCTTCTTGTCAAAGGATGCCATGGGCTAGTGATACAAATGCTTTGACCACTTTTATTTCATGTTTTCCAATGTTCGGATCGCCACATAAGTCAGAGGATATAGATCAAGATTTATTTCTGAAGCAAGATGTATATATCTATCCCCAGTGTCTAGCAATGTATGGAATGTGATGGATGAATGCTTAGATAAGTGTATGGATGGATGGATATGGATAAGCATGCAAAGGATGCCAAGGATTATCTTGTGAGAAGATACAATGTTCAGATAAGGAATGCTCATTTGGATACTGCTTCATGTCTCAGATAACACTGGATAGGACAGGATCCACGAAAACGGCCCATGTCAAGATGTTTTACCGTAAGCAGGTATAAAGTGTACCCCAAATTTCATCAAGATCAAGATAACTTGGACGACCGATGCAGATGGATGAAAATGGATTGGATCAATGGTTTATGGATGAATGGATTTATTATGGATAAAATGGATAAAATGCTCGATTTATTATGGATGGGATGGGATGCTTTCACCTGAAGTGGTACACGTAGATGCTCGATTCCACACATGACACCTGTGCTAGGTTTTCATCATGGTCTTGCCCAAAGCTCTACCCATGCGGTTTTCACTATAGGACAATTTTTCTCTTTACTGTTTTCAATACTTTTTTTTTTTGGATTTTTTTTGCTTTTTTTTTTAAATTTTTCTGAAAGATTTTAAGCTCATGCTAAACCATAAGGTGTTGCTGATGTAGATGCCCCTATCATAATGTGCCATCGGTATCCTTCCTGAAGAAGTTACTTTGCTAAGATACGTGAACTTGAATGGAACTTTTGGGATTCTTGATCTGCTTCGTTGATACCAGAGTTGACTTTGTCTTTGTGTGCACATCGTGATAGAGTTCCTTCAAAATCCTTATGATGAAGGGTCATTGCCAATACATGGTCAATGTGAGAATTGGATATCATGTGTGGAGCCATGGATGGAGTGTGCTTAGGGATAAGAGATGGATTGGTTGACAGTTTGGAACCTTTGACTCTCCAAACTTGGGAAGATGAGCAATGATGGATGGATACGGAAGTGTGCATGGAATTAGGACCAATTTCTTGATATACATTGCACATTGCTTGAAAAGCCTGCTTTTTCTTTTGTGGACATTCTTGATGGATACTTTTCCCTTTTTTATTTTGCCCCATAGTTTCTTTGACTAATGGAGTGTGATAGGGATGATCTTTCTTTGTATTCTTTGGTATCCATATGTATTTGATTTGTCCATTATGCTTTGCTTCTTTTGCTTTGATAGCGTTCTTCATTCTTTGATTCAATTCTTTCTTTTGACGTTGGTCCCAATTCATGGATGGGGTGATGGGTGGATGAAGATTCATGGCGTGGCTAGTTGTAGTATTGGCAATGGTTTCACCATAAAGATTCTTCGTGCTCCCTATGTTGATGTTTGCTTGAGATGAGGTTGCCCCCAGTATGGTGGTAGTAGCACCTTCATTCCTTGATTTTTCTTGCTTCGAGGTGTTTTGTTCAGTAAACGTGCTCTGACGAATGACCACTGTAGATGACATTAGTTCAATTTGCTGCTTGGCTAACTCTGGATGTTTTATCTGACTTGTTTCCTTAAGCAGATAATGATGGATATCTTTATTCATGATGTCCTCAATATGAGTTTGGGACATATTCAATCTTGATGTTGACAACTCCGTTTGATTGTAGGAATTAATAATCTGCTCTTTTTGTGTAACACAATCTTGTTCTAAATGAAGATCATCTATGTGTACACCCATAGAAAGCATCTCATGGGTAGATGGAGGAGTAAGTGCTATGTGGATATTATCGTCTTGCATAGATAATAAAGTATCCATTAGATTATTGTAGTATCTTGAAGATACAAATTCTTGATCTTGAATGATTTCAGAGTTGCTTTTGATATGCTTTGGATCAAGCTCTTGACATGGGTCGGTTTCAAAGGATGTATTGCTTACAAATGGTGCTTGGATATCTTCATTAGACATGGTAAGTGGTTCAACATCCTCAAGTGTTGAGTTTAGGGTTCCTTTAGTATCTATAGCCATGAGGTCGAAGGATGTCAATATGTCTTGGGAAGGACCATTGCTAGACTTTTGTGAAGGATTTTGATTATGTTTTGGAATATATTCTCGAGATATATCCTTTAACTCATTAGGTGATGTAGAGACATTTTTGACATAATCATTGGTTGATGCCTCATTGGATGAGACGAAAACATCTTTATTGACAGATAGATCTTGATCATTGTTTTCAACAATTGTGGTGGAGAGATTGACAATGTTATCATTGTCCCCAATAGAAATTATCTTTTGATCAATCAAGTCTTGGATGAGAATTTTTAGTCGAATACAACTTAATGTTGTGTGTCCCTTTGTTTTGTGATAATCACAATGGTGCTCCTCATTATACCCTGGTGGTTTAACTAGGGGTTCTTGATAGTTCCCATAGATGGGGAGCTTGATGAGATTTTCTTGTACCAATTGTTGCAAGATTGATTCGATTGGTCTCCTAAGTGGTGTGTATTGTCGCTTGTTTCTTTGTGAGATTTGTACTTTAAGTTGACCTTGTGGTGATTGATTTTGGAGATGTGGTGATTGATCTTCGACACATGGGGGTTGGATTTGTTGATGTGGTTCACCTTGATATCTAACTTCTTGACCTTGGAGATATTGTTGTGGTTGTGGACACAACTCAATGCTTTGATGACATGGATTAACCAATGGAAGATTGTATTGATTTTGGAGTGAAGATATCTCTTTGCCCAATAGTTCAATTAGTTTGGCATGTGAAGCAAGTTGCTCTAGTGAAATTTGATCTTGATTTTGAATTTGACTCCCTTGATTTAGCTTTTTGTTTAAGTGGATTTGGGACGTCTACTTGCGGTTTTTGAATGGGATTATGGGAAAATTGACTTTGGATAATGTTCTTGTAGACACCTAAAAATTGGTGGGAGAATCTAATTAATTGAATACTACTTATTTGATTAATTAATCTTAAATTCTTCTACTTAATAAATAAATACAAATATTTATTTATATTATGTTCATTTATTAATTCTTTTATTTTTCTCTCCTAATTAAATAAACAAAATTAAAAACTTTGTTTTATTTAATTATTATCATTATTACTTCTATCTTAAAATTAAATACACAATTTAAATAATTTGTGTTATTTAAAATCACATTTCTTCTTAATTAAATAAAGATTGCTAAAAATCTTTTATTTAATTATCATTCTCCTTTTAATTTAATAAAACAAACCCTATAGTTTGATTTATTAAATTATTTATTCCTCTTTTGCTAAAATTAAATAAACTAAAAATATTTAATTTATGCATAATTTAATAAAACAAACCCTATAGTTTGATTTATTAAATTATTTATTCCTCTTTTGCTAAAATTAAATAAACTAAAAATATTTAATTTATGCATAAATCATTTACATTATTCACTCACCAATAAAATTAGATTTTTTAAATCTAATTAATGCAGCTTCCATTCACGGGAAGAGCTTCATGGACAAACTTGCAGGAAGTCCTCTCAATCTTCTTCCATCAATCCTCCCTCTCATCTTGATTGGTGTTTTCATGGGGAGAAACCATTTTCCATGATCAGCTCCTTCTTCTCATCCCATGCCTTTGGATTCTCCAGATGGAATCACAACCCCTCATCCCGGTTTCCTGTGCAATTGTGCTGCTGTGAAAGCTATAAATACAACTCTTGGGCTACAAGAAAAGGATCCCAACTTATGCAATCTTACTCTGCAGGTTTCCAAAGCATTCAAGCATCCAAACCATCTAGCATCCAAAACATTCATCAAACATCCATCAAGCAGCAATCAAGCATCCATCATTTGCAATCATGGCTACCATTACAATAGAATTGCATATTTAAATCATATTAGAGTAGAATAGTTCATTTCTCATTCTCTAAGTGTCATTTTAATAGTTTAATTAGCTTACAAATCTGAGAGCTAAGTAAATTGGATAAATCTTTAGAGTTAGAGAGCAATAGGATAGATTTCTGAAGCTTCTTAGTTTAAATTAGTTTGAATTCATTAAGTTTTAGATGCAATATCTTATTTAGAAGCGTAGATGTATTGTTTAATTCATTTTCCCCATTCTACCGCTTACAGATTGGCGCCCACCATGGGGCCTTACCCCATATTTTACTAAAATTTTGAAAATTGTGTTCTACAGGTATCGGCGTGAAAGTTTTCGCGGAATCGTGAGTTTTTGCAGCGCCCCAGTGTTCTATTTCAGCACGCTGGGTTCCTGTTCTAGCGCTCTAGGTTACTGTTCCAGCGTGTCTGGTTACTGTTCCAGTGTGCCCTGTAATGCCCCGTCGTGCGAACCCCAAAGGACAACAACACAATAATTACAGCACAATTTTTTTTTTTTTTCTTAAGATTAACATAACATACATGTAATAAACATTAAGTCATGACATAAATTTCATGTAAGTAAATTTACTAACACATACATCCTTTGGGGTACACAAGGATTCATTACGCAACTTAGATCCACACAACGATAATAAAGAATAAAATCCAAAGACATAATTCATAACAAATAAACATTAGCAAATATAACGCATACATGATAATCATTGATAAGAAATCACCTGCATACATAAATGCAACATAAGCAGGATCAACTTAAAACAATGAGTAACAATTGCCAATAGCCACATAAGATTTAACGTTACATTACAATACAATGTTCAAGATGTACAATGATACAAAAGTGTTTCCAGCTATAAATGGAAACCATACACGAGATAACATGATACAAAAGAATACTAAATATCATAACTGGCTCCAAGACAAATACAACTCTGGAGTCGCTACAACCGCACCAATCCGTGCCTCTTGATCCTTGACTGGGGACCCAATGGGGTGCTTAGCACGTTCCACCCGACCATGTGAGTTTGAAGACCCACCCCCCGTGCTAGGGGCTGAACAAGAAAGAGACCGCAACCAAGAACATCCAAAAAAAATAGGGAACCACAAGACTCAACGCCATACCAAGGTATCATAAAACTCAAGAATTACAAAGACATAAATAACAACATCCAAGAGTCACCCAAATAACTTAAAATCATAAATCTCGTCACATAAATCAAGCAATGACCAGTAAACAAGTAACCAAAGAATGATGAAGAAACACTTACAATTTAAACAGTATAATAACATCATATCACAGTATCATAAGATATAAGATTGTAAATCAAAAATAAATGAGATCATACAAGACCGAAAAACATACTAAGGATGGATTAAAACAATAATCATAAATCAATTTAAAACAATTTAAAACAACAATCTAAACCAACTCCCATAATCTACTTCCAGAGGAACACAATAAAGTAAAACAAATGGGCAACTAGGGGAGAGTGTCATCGCATAGCCTACATGGGTTCTCCTGGCCCTTCCTCCAACCTGAGGCACCGACCCCCATCTATGGATCTCCTGGCCCTTCCTCCTACTTGAGGCGTCGACACCATAGGGTAGCTCATGCGGAGCCGTAGACCTCTCGTGAGGACGAGATCATGACCTTGCCAACCACAGCCTTCTCAGCCTTCCATTAGTCTGCGGAAGCACTAATGAAGACGAGGCATCCATTTTTTAAATCTTAAATGATATTACTACCCAACCCTCCTAAGTTAATTATTAGGTTTTCACTTGATTACCAACTCACTCGTGGGTTCTCCTGTGCTCTTCCCCTTACGCGGGGCACTGGCCCCCACGAGGAGCCACTCTCCCTAGAGACCTCACAACATAAAAACCAAGGGTTGTACCATCATAATTTGAACAATGAACCACAACATAAAAGCATGCGAGGCATTACCCATCTCGCTAACAAGTACAACATCAGAGTCTTACAAAGTTCCGTACAACCCTTTCAAAATAATGAAACCAAAGTACTTGCCACATCAAGGCACATAAAGAGAGAGAACATCAATTACCAATCATCTCAAGCCTCTGGAAGCCAAAAGAACAACAACCCACAAATAAGGTAAAATAAAGCAATACAGTCCCAACACAAAAAAACTTAACATACAGAAATCTCCTCAACCAAAAGGGCTCAAGCGGGTAACCGCAATAATAAGGATCCATCAACTCATTCGTTGATCAAATGTGAACTCAATAAATAAAATCACCTATGAAACCAAACAACTCAAGAGATACATCGAAATAAATTCATCATAATAATCATTAAACATGGGGATACACTTAATGAACAACAATAAACAAACAAACACTTTCTATCCATCCGCAAGGACCAAAAATCTAATCACAACCTTATGACACAAAAGAGCTCCCTCCATAAACAAAACTCAGATAAAATAAAATAAAATACATAATCAACTTGCTACAAATCAACCGGCTCAAACCATCAAATCAATCATGAAACAAGAGAATTTACGAAGAAGGGAATAAGGAAATAGTCATCATTTAGAGAATCATCTATTTTACATAAACCCTACATTTATCCAAAAATACACAATCAACTCTTACAACTAGCAATTCTCCGCATTACCAAAATAAAACTATGCTAACCAATAATTTTTCATATCTTCAACATATCCCTATCTAAAACTTATAAATATAAAGCAATCACTCTAATAATCATGCCACACAATCACATGAATGAATATTTATGCAAAAATGTTCATTTCATATAACAATTCCTAGGTATAAAAGATTCCATTACCTATTTGCCAAGAGTATCCATTAGCCAAACATGACGTTATACTTTCTTCCTATTCAAATTAATTCTTCGAATTGACTTAATATTACTAATTTCATCATTTGCTATAACCATCATCCACAACATTAATCTTGATGTCAATTCTAATATAATTGAATTTTCTAGTAGCTACCTCAATATCAAATTAGCATTTTCACATAATAAACACATAGAATATTTCATCTTATTTTTATCTATTTTTAATTATCTCTACTTCAAGCAACTTGATTCTTCTAATAACTTAATATTTCAATTTCATTATTTTCCATAATCATCTAATTTAACATCCTATAACTTGCTAGCAACAATTACCTATTCAACAATTGAATTAACCAATATCTTATTACTAATATTATCATTTCTTACTAAACTTAAGACACTAAAAAGGAACACAGTCAACAACTCTATTCTATCAATTGCAACTTACATTTTTCCAAATATACATTGCTTTCCGCATTCCCTTTTTACTGATCTAAATCAATGAAACTACTCTTCGTTTTATTTATTTATTATTTTCAAATTCACTAACTATAGTTTTCTAATGAATACAAGACAAAAAGTCTTCTTTCTTGAAATCATAATATTTATAAAATTACATATATATTCACATAAATATACATCTTTGTTTATTTCTCTATTCCCATATTTCCTGATTATCAATCTAAGGATTTGTTTGCCAAATAAAGATTAACAAGCCTATCAACCCATGAGGTACAGAGAATAAAAAAGTAAAATTCCATTACAAAACATACAGGGAGCTAAATACGATATAAGAAATAAAAACCAGAGAGAGGCCATTGCTATCAGTCCAAAAATATTAAATGCTACAGTTGAGACTAAATGAAAATGAGATCAGAGAGATTACATAAATCTATACACCCTACCATGATCAGGTGCGCTGCTGAGACGGTTACCAATGAAATCAGTGAGATTATTTAATTTACTATACCTTTGCAAGTCTAAAATTTGCAACTATGACGGGCTACCAATGATTTCAGGGAGATTATTTAATTCTGTATAATGTCTCAACTCTAAATGCTGAAGCAGTGACAGGTTGCCAAGGGTATCAGGGGGATTATATAAATTTAAATTACCAGACTATGCGAAGGAGCTTATATAAATACTGTAACCAATAACATCAATTTCTCTCAGCTTCGACTGAACGGAGGTAATTGGAAAAGGCTTGAAACATTGCGTAGACCAAGAGAATTAAATAATCTGCTCATTGTTCCACAATTCTTCATTTGAACAATCTGCTCAATGACGGCATCAGAGAAGACACACGAACCAAGCTTCCTCCAAGTTTGAGATGGTTACGGTTGCAAAAAAATGTGAGAAGCCATTTTCCTCCAGCCTTGCGGATAACATTAGGGATTTGATAATAAAAAAAAACAAACAAAGAGTTAATTTAAATCTAAACGCCCTACCATGCTCCAGTGTTGCGGCTATGACAGGTTGCCCAGTATAGCAGAAAGTGAATATTGGAATTTGGAAATAACGCCATCTACAAGTATTAATATCAAATCCCAAATGTTTTCCCCAAGACTAAAGAGAAGGAGTCAGGTGAAGTGCAAATATGTGACTTATGAGGAGGAGAAATAATGTTCAACCTATCTTTTGAACTTGACGCATATCTGGTTGGTGGGGAGTTTCCAGAGATATGCCAGTTTGGACAATATTTTATTTTCAAGTGCTGCAACTGCCATAGATTCTCAGAGGAATCAAGCAAGTAATTAAAACCTTTAAACTTCCTATTATGCTCCTGTGAACGACTAAGACAGGTTTACACAGAAACCAGAGGTTATTTTAACATTTAAACTTCCTATTAAGCTCAAGTGTCGCAGCTGAGATAGGAAGACAATGAAATCAGAGAGAGAGATTATCTTAATCTTTTAACTTTCTATAATTTTCGAGTGCACGGCTAGGAAAGATTGATAAAGCAATCAGAAAGATCATTAAATTTTATAGACAAAGCATTTGCAATACCAAATTTTGAATGACAATACGCAACCATGCCCTCTGATATAACTTTAAGATTCAACCTTGAATGAAATACGCAAAATATTAAGGCAAGAAAGAATGAATGTTGTTTGGCCTAAGGGAAAACACTGCATGCATACATAAAAGAAAGAGGACCTCCAGAAGAAAAATGAATGAGAGACATCAATTCACAGTATAGACTAGATATGAGACAAAGTAAATACATAAGCAAATACCTCGACTAGAAGATGGTACTTTTGCAGCTATTAGTCCATATGGTATCGATGGCTTTCTCGATTTCTCTCCTCTTCTGTCCTACTGCCTGGCCTAAGTCCTGCACTTCCTTTATTGTAAATCCCTTCTGTTCAAATCCCCCACCTCCATCTCCCCCAAAAGCTAAAAATAACTATCATTTATTTTACAAATTCTACAATTCTTTTCAACTTCCAAATGCTCCAAAGGTGAAGTTCTTTCTAGCTTTTCTTCTTTTAAGACACTTCAACTTCCTATCTATTTAAATTCCTTATTATGTTAATTATCTTTTGAATATTATTTTGTTCCTAATTATTATTAATTTCAATTTAACAATTTACGTCAATTTACGAATTATTTAATTTAATCATTTGCTCTAAATCATTTGATTTGATTTAATTTGATTATTATTTTAATTTCTAATCATATTTTAAATAACCTTGCAAATCACTTATGATCTAATTAATTATTTAAACATGACTACTAACATTTTATATTTTCCACAAAATCAAATAACGTAGTAATCAATGAAGCACACACAAATACTCACACAAAAGTTTAGAACAACTGACACGGAGGGGTATTACATCCTCCCCCCCTTAAAAATTGACTTACTCCTGGAAGTCGAGCTCAATCATAAACATGGTAACACCACAAACTAATAATAGTGTTAATAATCATAAACACATCAACATGCTAAATCATTAATTAAATGTCACCAAGAAAGCAACGAAAATTAAGCAAACCAAAAATAAGGAAATGATACCAAAACAAAAGTGGTGATAGGGTTGCAACCAGACCATTTTTCCAAACACAAGGACTAGTGATGTACTAGGTTGGGGAAACTTTCTTGTTAGTCCCTATTTTTCCACGTCAATCCCATTGGGTACTTATAATGCTCACCCTGTCCTGACAATGTAGGTGGAATCGAGACTCAAATCCTACAACCCTGCATGTAAACAAACATTGTGCACAATACATATATATCACCAATACATTGTGAGAGGAAATCCCAGCATAGTAGGGCACTCGCGAGCGAGTGATACCACACTGTCCCTCCCACTAAAAAATACATAATAGTCAAAATAATTCTAGTAACTCATAAATAGTTTTTCTTCCAACTAGTTAGGAAATATTCGTATTAGGATACTAACCATAAATCTAATTCCTATACTGTATCAAAATGAATTACTACTTGACATTATAAGTATCTATACCTGCATATTACAATTACATTACCTTCGTCACTATGCTTTCTGAAGCCCACTTCCTGTAAATCAAAAGCTACCATAGAGCATTGTACATTAGTACCAATAACTCAAGTTGCATCTTAGCCTCAGGATACTATATTCTGCTAAAATTCATAGAATAATTATCCACAAAACCTTACATTTTCGTTAAAACTCATAATTTTCACACAAAGAACTCCACTTTAACCATTGTTCAACACCAAAGTTCACATCAATTTCAATAAAAAGGTTAAAATTTTACACCTTCATAGATTCAAGAAACATAATTCATCACTCAAGGACAACAAAATCGTAGATTCCACACACACTTGACATAATCACACACATAAAACACATCACCAAGAAACACATCACACAAAAACGAGGGTCCATAGAGCATCCCCGACAGGAATGATATCTGTGCATTGCGCACTACACCGAGGGTCCTATCCCTTCCCATCAGTTTCCTGCACCATCGACCCGACACCAACTAACAGAAGAAATTCAAGTTCACAACAATGACAAAAGAAAAGTGAAACTCAAGACTCACGGGTCTAAGCGCAAGGTTACATAGTGAGCACACATAGTGCCCAGTGTATGAACCTAGGCTCTGATACCAATGTTGTAACGCCCCGCCGTGCGAACCCCAAAGGACAACAACACAATAATTACAGCACAATTTTTTTTTTTTTAAGATTAACATAACATAGATGTAATAAACATTAAGTCATGACATAAATTTCATGTAAGTAAATTTACTAACACATACATCCTTTGGGGTACACACGGAGTCATTACACGACTTAGATCCACACAACAATAATAAAGAATAAAAGACAAAGACATAATTCATAACAAATAAACATTAGCAAATATAACGCATACATGATAATCATTGATAAGAAATCACCTGCATACATAAATGCAACATAAGTAGGATCAACTTAACACAATGAGTAACAATTGCCAATAGCCACATAAGATTTAATGTTACATTACAATACAATGTTCAAGATGTACAATGATACAAAAGTGTTTCCAGCTATAAATGGAAACCATACATGAGATAACATGATACAAAAGAATACTAAATATCATAACTGGCTCCAAGACAAATACAACTCTGGAGTCGCTACAACCGCACCAATCCACGCCTCTTGATCCTCGACTGGGGATCCAATGGGGTGCTTAGCACGTTCCACCCGACCATGTGAGTCTGAAGACCCACCCCTCGTGCTAGGGGCTGAACAAGAAAGAGACCACAACCAAGAACATCCAAAAAAAATAGGGAACCACAAGACTCAACGCCATACCAAGGTATCATAAAACTCAAGAATTACAAAGACATAAATAACAACATCCAAGAGTCACCCAAATAACTTAAAATCATAAATCTCGTCACATAAATCAAGCAATGACCAGTAAACAAATAACCAAAGAATGATGAAGAAACACTTACAATTTAAATAGTATAATAACATCATATCACAGTATCATAAGATATAAGATTGTAAATCAAAAATAAATGAGATCATACAAGACCGCAAAAACATACTAAGGATGGATTAAAACAATAATCATAAATCAATTTAAAACAATTTAAAACAACAATCTAAACCAACTCCCATAATCAACTTCCAGAGGAACACAATAAAGTAAAACAAATGGGCAACTAGGGGAAAGTGTCATCGCATAGCCTACATGGGTTCTCCTGGCCCTTCCTCCAACCTGAGGTGCCGGCCCCCATCTATGGATCTCCTGGCCCTTCCTCCTACTTGAGGCGCCGGCACCATAGGGTAGCTCATGCAGAGCCGTAGACCTCTCGTGAGGACGAGATCACGACCTTGCCAACCACGGCCGGAAGCACTAATGAAGACGAGGCATCCATTTTTTAAATCTTAAATGATATTACTACCCAACCCTCCTAAGTTAATTATTAGGTTTTCACTTGATTACCAACTCACTCGTGGGTTCTCCTGTGCTCTTCCCCTTACGCGGGGCGCCGGCCCCCATGAGGAGCCACTCTCCCTAGAGACCTCACAACATAAAAACCAAGGGTTGTACCATCATAATTTGAACAATGAACCACAACATAAAAGCATGCGAGGCATTACCCATCTCGCTAACAAGTACAACATCAGAGTCTTACAAAGTTTCGTACAACCCTTTCAAAATAATGAAACCAAAGTACTTGCCACATCAAGGCACATAAAGAGAGAGAACATCAATTACCAATCATCTCAAGCCTCTGGAAGCCAAAAGAACAACCCACAAATAAGGTAAAATAAAGCAATACAGTCCCAACACAAAAAAACTTAACATACGGAAATCTCCTCAACCAAAAAGGGCTCAAGCGGGTAACCACAATAATAAGGATCCATCAACTCATTCGTTGATCAAATGTGAACTCAATAAATAAAATCACCTATGAAACCAAACAACTCAAGAGATACATCGAAATAAATTCATCATAATAATCATTAAACATGGGCATACACTTAATGAACAACAATAAACAAACAAACACTTTCTATCCATCCGCAAGGACCAAAAATCTAATCACAACCTTATGACACAAAAGAGCTCCCTCCATAAACAAAACTCAGATAAAATAAAATAAAATACATAATCAACTTGCTACAAATCAACCGGCTCAAACCATCAAATCAATCATGAAACAAGAGAATTTACGAAGAAGGGAATAAGGAAATAGTCATCATTTAGAGAATCATCTATTTTACATAAACCCTACATTTATCCAAAAATACACAATCAACTCTTACCACTAGCAATTCTCCGCATTACCAAAATAAAACTATGCTAACCAATAATTTTTCATATCTTCAACATATCCCTATCTAAAACTTATAAATATAAAGCAATCACTCTAATAATCATGCCACACAATCACATGAATGAATATTTATGCAAAAATGTTCATTTCATATAACAATTCCTAGGTATAAAAGATTCCATTACCTATTTGCCAAGAGTATCCATTAGCCAAACATGACGTTATACTTTCTTCCTATTCAAATTAATTCTTCAAATTGACTTAATATTACTAATTTCATCATTTGCTATAACCATCATCCACAACATTAATCTTGATGTCAATTCTAATATAATTGAATTTTCTAGTAGCTACCTCGATATCAAATTAGCATTTTCACATAATAAACACATAGAATATTTCATCTTATTTTTATCTATTTTTAATTATCTCTACTTCAAGCAACTTGATTCTTCTAATAACTTAATATTTCAATTTCATTATTTTCCATAATCATCTAATTTAACATCCTATAACTTGCTAGCAACAATTACCTATTCAACAATTGAATTAACCAATATCTTATTACTAATATTATCATTTCTTACTAAACTTAAGACACTAAAAAGGAACTCAGTCAACAACTCTATTCTAGCAATTGCAACTTACATTTTTCCAAATATACATTGCTTTCCGCATTCCCTTTTTACTGATCTAAATCAATGAAACTACTCTTTGTTTTATTTATTTATTATTTTCAAATTCACTAACTATAGTTTTCTAATGAATACAAGACAAAAAGTCTTCTTTCTTGAAATCATAATATTTATAAAATTACATATATATTCACATAAATATACATCTTTGTTTATTTCTCTATTCCCATATTTCCTGATTATCAATCTAAGGATTTGTTTACCAAATAAAGATTAACAAGCCTATCAACCCATGAGGTACAGAGAATAAAAAAGTAAAATTCCATTACAAAACATACAGGGAGCTAAATACGATATAAGAAATAAAAACCAGAGAGAGGCCATTGCTATCAGTCCAAAAATATTAAATGCTACAGCTGAGACTAAATGAAAATGAGATCAGAGAGATTACATAAATCTATACACCCTACCATGATCAGGTGCGCTGCTGAGACGATTACCAATGAAATCAGTGAGATTATTTAATTTACTGTTTCAGCGCGCTGGGTTCCTGTTCCAGCGCTCCAGGTTACTGTTCCAGCGCATCTGGTTACTGTTCCAGTGCGCCCAGTTACTGTTACATCGCGCTGGGTTCCTGTTCCAGCGCGCCACCTTTTTGTCTTTGAAGTCATTTATTTTATCTGGATCCGACGCGTCCGCGGCCAGATTCTATTTCTGTCTTTTTATTTGGTTAAAATTTACCAATCCTAGGATAGAAATAGTTAAAATTTACCAATCCAAGGATAGAAATGGTTAAAATTTACCAATCCTAGGATAGAAATGGATAAAAATTGATCAATCCTAGGATAGAAACGTCACATTTATTTTGTGGTTTAAAAATTGAACATCATGCTTATCATGGAGCAATATCTCCATATAGAGTAAATCACTTGTCTTTTGGGTTTTAAAAAGAACAAACATCTTTGCTGCGATTGGGTGATAGGTTTATGCTCTCCCCTTAACTGGGTGCATCAGAATACCAGACTCACCATTTACTTTATGCACTTTAAAGCTTTCTTAAAACCTTTAGACAGGCCTGCCGTAGTGGGAAAAAGTACTCACCCTACAGGAATGACCTGAGTGGGGACAACCAAAAGCTATGGTATTCCAACCCACTTAAAAATTTATGTGAATTTGTGGAAACCCTCTTTCAATGGAAGTGTGCAGGATAACCATCCCCAAAATCTTTGTTTTAAAGATTGGGAGGTCTCTCGAGGGAGTTTATCCATTTGCTGCTCCAAATGAAAATCCTATCTAAGAACCGAGAAATAGAAGCACGCCTGTCAGTTTCTAAACATTGTAATACTCGGCGGTGTAGGGGCGGGGAAGAATCTACCCTCAAGCACTCACCATATAATTACCAAGGATTGTTTGCTCAGGGGATCTGGTATCCACTTCCGTCACTCTGAGTACGCACTTGGAAAAGACAAAAACATGGGCGCCCTCTAGGGGGTGACATGGCTATGTGAGTTGACGCAATTCCAAGCTGTGGGCCGTTCGAGTATATAACAATGACCTTTTATCTGTAGGAGTGAGTCTATCTAAAGTGTTTTATCTTGTTATCAAACCAGTGAAAACCAAGAAGAATCATTGATTCTTGAGAACATACACTATTTGTTTAGATTCTAGGATTTTTAAAAAACAACCATTCTATTCTTGATTGCTGTGTTTTCTATCATTAAACTTAGATAAGATCATCACAAAAGAAAATCCTTAAAATCAAAGCACTTGTGGATTTCTCATGATTCGAGATTGGGTATCCACCAAGTTTGTCAAGAAATCTCTTGCCAAACGAATCCGAAAACCAAAGAAAACACTTGCATACAAACAACTCCTAAGAAAACAACGATTTCTGTATCAAAGCAGGAAAGTTCTACTCCAACATAGGACTTTTATTCATAGGTATCACGATTTCTCTAGAGGTTATACAGACGACTACGCTATAGCTCCCTTAGATTCACAAGCATATTTCCAAAGAAGAGCTCTTAGGCAACACCACAATCACAGTCAGAGAATTCGTCCAGAATACATCCCACAACCAGCCATCCAATATGATACTAGACCAAGTGTATTTCATAGAATAAGATAGTTTTTTTCTATCTTAAACACCTTAAATCTCTGTTTTAGAGCGCCTGGTCTCTGCTTTAGTGCGCCTGGTCTCTGTTTTAGTGTGCCTGGTCTCTGTTTCAGCACGCCTAGTCTCTGTTTTAGCACTCCTGGTCTCTATTTCAGCATGCATGGTCTCTATTTTAGTGCACTTGGTCTCTGTTTCAGCGTGCCTGGTCTCTGTTTCAGCGCTTTGTAGCTCTGTTTCAGTGCGCCCAGTCTCTATTTCAGCGTGCCCGGTCTCTGTTTTAGCGCGCCACAAAACCAGAAAAATAGAGAGTTGATAGGACATTTTGTCAGTTTTCCCATATCGATAACAAGGTTTCCATCAATCCAGAACATTTTTTTTCCACAGTCCAAAACACTTAAGTCACACAAAAGGAAAGCTTTACCCCTACACCTAGATCTTGCAACATCTTGCATAGTGTCATTATCACCAAAATCTGAGATTTTCTGTCAAAGTTTCCCTATCAAGGATTTTATCATCCTTCCATCACGAAACTAGATAAGACTAAATCAGATTTTAAATCAACAACCTTGACACTTATCCAATCAAATCCAAGATCGAAGTCTAGAGTAAAACTTTAAACATTTGTATGCCTATTTTCACACGAGCAGCATATAAAAAACAACAAGAACAAGAAAATGAAAAAATAGAAGCCATGGCTAAAGAAAACCCTTGGGGACGATATAGCAACACCGATCCTCTTATTAACTCACATGAGAAAGAAATAACTACAGAGGAAATCAAGAAAGTTCAACAAGACCCTCATTTCCATAAATTTATGGAAAAGATGCTAGAGCAAGATATGGAAAAGTATCTTCTATTATTAGATGACAAAGGTGCTAAACTTCCTAAAGAATTTGATGTCAATCAACTCGAGGAAACAACCACACCTAACTCAACTAGTATAGAAAATCCAAATCAAATAGATGCTTTGACAAAACAAATCCACAGTTACAATTACAGTTCCAAAATATCCAACAAGGGCCAACAAAGAGATATTTATTGCAAGACATTTGCCCTTATCCATTTGACTCAAGCATTAACATGATACCATTTCCAAGGTATTGTGAGTACCCAACATACAAAAAATACAATGGGAGAACTGATCTGTTTGATCATGTATGGGAATTTCGAGCTATGAGCATAGAGTTCGCACACGAGGACTCTTACTTACTATGATTATTTCCAAGAAGCTTAGGAAACACTTGCATGGAGTGGTTTTCTAAATTAGAACCTGGGATTCAATCCTTCAAAGAACTAATCAATAGGTTCATAACACACTTCTCATTCAACATCCAACATGGGGTAACCTTAAAAGAACTTTACAACACCAAACAAGCAAAGGGTGAAAAGTTTCTTTCCTTTCTCCAACGATGGAGAAGGCTATTTGCTAAATACCCTAGATCTATTCCCGAAGAAGAGAAGATAGAGATGTTTATTGATAACTTAGTAGATGACATGAATTACAGATTGGATTTACAATGTCCATCTACATTTGAACAAGTTATCGAAAAGGGGCTCAAAATTGAAGAGGCTCTAATCAAAAGAGGAACAATCAAACACTTCATTGAAGGTTCAAACAATAACCATTCCTCTAACAACAATAATGAAAAGCCAAGATTCTAGCAAAAGAACAAGAATACTGATACCATGATCGATACACACACACCTAAACCAGTATTCACCTTGACACCCACCACTACAAACAAACAAAACAATGGTTTTAATGTCAAAAAAAGTAGTGATCAAGAAAATAATCAAAATAGTGGAGAAACAAAAACCCAATCATTTCAACGACCCTCCAATAAACAAAAATTCACACCATTAGGGCAATCATTGGAATCAGTCCTCAAAGAGCTTTTAGATGAAAAACTCATTCAAGTACAAGAGGCTAGAAATTGGGACCCTCAAGTCAAACCATCATGGTGGAATGACTTACATTACTATCACTATCATCAAAATAAAGGCCACATGACTGAAAACTGTTGGCAATTAAAACATGCGGTACAAGACCTCATAGATCAAAAGAAAGTATTTGTAGAGGGCCCTCAAACAAACAAAGATCATACAACATTCAAAAATCCTCTACCCAATTATCAGAAGGGAGAATCTTCTTCCGCAAACACCAAAGGTAAAAATGTTGGTTATGTTTATGACACAACAATCCTTTGTTTGTCTGCTACCAAGGAGGATGAAGAGTTATGCAACCAAATCAATCAGAACAATGACATTACATCTACCAATTTGGTACAACATATGGATAAATCTGAAAACCAAATCAATGTAATCACACTCAAAGGGAAACAAGAATACCAACCGGTTAATGCCACAACAAGGGCACAATCCAAAGTTATATTGAAAGGAGCATCAATATCATCCCCATCAGTGGATCCTCCCTCGAATCAATATAATCTCATCGATCAATTACAGAAAATACCGGCACAAATATCAATCTTGGAACTTTTGAAGATTTCCCCATCACACAAAGAGGTTCTTGAACAAGCTCTTGTATCAACTATGGTACGTAACAATCTAGATGTGTCTCAATTCCAAGCTATGGTGGGACATCTATCTGCACCTCATTGCCTTTCATTTTTCGAACATGATGATGTATCACTCACCCATCCGCACAATTCTGCCCTTCACATTGAAGTACTTATCCATAAACATCGTGTAAAGCGTGTCCTGATAGATGGAGGGGTTGGTTTAAATATTTGTATCTTAAAACTGATTCGTGCACTAGGATACTCAGATGAAGCCATTGATACAAGAAGAAAAATCACAATCAAAGCATATGATGAGGAAGAAAGGTCCTCTAAAGGGTTGATCATATTACCCATTCAAGTTGGGCCTATTGTCCAAAAAGTGGTTTGCCAAGTTTTAGATAGAGAACTAACATACAACATACTATTGGGATGCCCTTGGATCCATGATATGCAAGCAGTACCTTCTACTTATCATCAATGCCTGAAATTTCCCATCAATGGACAGGAGGTAACAATCACAACAAACTACAATGACACCCAAGCTTGTCATGCATTGAAGACATCTCAGGATACATTCATACCTAACAATAGAGAAGTTGGAACATTAGATAGTGAGAAACAACAGAGCTTCATTTCAAAGTGGCTTCCAAAACAACAAAAATCACAAGAGATAAGGGTGGCAGAATCTAACCCTTCAAATGTTGAAGAGCAATTGGCTCCAATCTCACATCAATTCACCAAAGAAGTATAGATAAGTGATGAAGGAATAAGTGAATATGGTGTAGGACACTCATTTCAACTATCACAAATGTTACCCCCCTTACAAACGTATGGACAGCCATCTACAAACACCCATAATTCAGAACAATCTACAACAGCATTAGATGGCAGATTTGTAAAAGCTGGGAGCTTAGATGAAGAATCATAAGATAAGGCCATACTAAATTGGCTTTATAAGGATGAGGAAGCTTCTGCTTCCACAAGTAACATCATAGAGACAAATCAATATGGAAAAGGAAAAACTATTCTGGAGAAGATGGGATATTCAGGACAGGGACCTCTCAGGTTAAGGAAACAAGGCATAACAAAACCAATCCAGCCTCTTACGCTCCAACATAAGGATAAAATGGGACTAGGATATGTAGTAGAACAAGGATATCTTGATCGAGGGAAACAAAGTGTGACAGAACCAATCCAAGTCCTCACAATTCAGCAGAATGGCAAAACTGGACTAGGATACACAGAAAAAGCAAGAGCAGAAATCACCAATAAAACTGTGGAGCGTATTCTTCAAATAAGAGATAACTCTGAAATGGATTCAAATGAGTATGAGTGGGACAACTTATAAGATGTTTCCTATGAAGATATTCAGATCGACATTATCAAAAAGTATACCCCCAAATACGAGGAGGGTCAAAGCTCAAGCTTTAATCCTATTGTCTATGAAACACAAAATTTTGATGACTCAAGTGAAGATGAACGGACATCGATTGAGATAAATGATGTGGAATAAAATACCTTTGTAGGCCTCGACATAACCACAAACAACCTAGACAACATTTTCGTCCGAGCTTTCACAATCGCTGACCTCAACCCATCTAATGATTCGTTGCCTTTACTACATCCTGAGCTTATCGAATGGGAACCCCAACATCCTATTAATCTCCCTATTTTTGACAATGATTCTGCCATTATCAACTACCTTTTCTATGAGGAATCCGATACTTGTTCTACCAATACTTCTTTTAACGATGCTTTTAGGCAAGAGGATGCCAAGCCTTCCAGTTGCAAAAATATGAAAGAAAAAAATGGATCTAATAGTGAAAACCATTCTATGGCAGTATTTGATCCTAAAATAGTAAAAACAAAGAACGCATCCGATGGCAAAAACCTCATTGAGGCACCAAAGGATGGAAGGTTTGACATCCTCCCGCAACATTACCATGAAAGATCATCAGTGTTGATAGAACCCACATAGTCTATTAATATTGGCACAGCAGAGAAAGCAAGAATCCTACACCTGGCAGCTTCCATGACAGATACAGAAAAGCCGGATTTTATCAAATTCTTTGAAGAACGATGCATCAATTTTGCTTGGTCATACTCTGACATGCCAGGCTTAGACACAGATCTCATTATGCATCACTTATCCTTACCAGCTGGCACTAAACCAGTAAAACAAAAGCTGAGAAAAATGCATCCACATGTTGCATTATTAGTCAAAAATGATTTGAAGAAACTACTAGATGCTGGATTTATCAGATCTATTGATTATGCGGAATGGATATCCAACATTGTACCTGTTTCAAAGCTAGATAACACCATTAGAATATGTACTGATTTTCAGGATTTAAATAAAGCATGTCCAAAGGATGATTTTCCTTTGCCAAACATAGACATGATTGTAGATCTAACAGCTGGCCATCAAATGTTATCACTCATGGATGGATTTTTAGGATACAATCAAATCAAGATAGCTCCTGAAGACCAAGAAAAGACAGCATTTACATGTCCATGGGGCACCTTTTGCTGGAACGCCATGCCTTTTGGGTTAAAGAATGCAGGAGCTACATACCAGCGAGCTATGACCACAATCTTCCATGACATGATGCATACCTTCATGGAGGACTATGTGGATGACATCTTAGCCAAATCTTACACCAGAGAAGGACATCTAGAGATATTGGCCAAAATATTTGACAGGTTGGAAAAATTCAACGTTAGATTGAATCCTAAGAAATGTGCCTTTGGAGTAACATCAGCAAAACTCCTTGGATACATTTTCTACAAAAGGAATTGAAGTAGATCCAGCAAAAGTTAAAGCCATTATGGAAATGCCACCTCCTAAGAATATCAGTACATTAAGATCTCTACAAGGCCGACTATAATCCATCAGAAGATTCATCTCTCAACTAGCAAATCGGTGTCATCCATTCAACCATATTTTGCATAAAAATGTGCCTTTTAAATGGGATGAACAAGTGTGAGAGTACTTTCAATCAAATCAAGCATTATCTGATGACACCACCAATCTTGGTACCACCCAATGAAGACAAGCCATTGTTGCTATATATCGCAACAACGGATATTTCTTTAGGAGCCTTGATAGCACAAGAGGATAGGGAAGGAAAGGAACAGGCTATATACTATATCAGCAGGACACTCAATGGACATGAAGTAAACTAAACCTTCATTGAAAAATCATGCTTAGCAGTAGTATTTGCAACACAAAAATTGTGACACTATATGCTCACTCACACTATCAAGCTCGTTGCAAAAATTGATCCTCTCAAGTATTTACTGAGCAAAGCAGCTTTAACAGGAAGGTTGGGAAAGTGGGTCATGCTCCTCAGTGAGTTTGATATTCAGTATGTTGAAAGGCGAGCTATCAAAGGACAAGTCATCGCCGATCAATTAGCAGAAGCTCCATTATCAGACAGTCATCCTATGACCATGGAATTTCCCGATACGGATATCCTCAACGTTACAACACAACCATGGCAACTCTACTTTGATGGATCCTACACACAACATGGATCAGGGGCAGGAATTCTATTTGTCACACCTCTTGGGCACACAATTCCATGATCTTACAGCCTTACTTTCCATTGCACTTACAATGTGGTAGAATATGAAGCTTTGATCCTTGGAATTAAAGTGGCTATTGACTGGAAAATCACAGAACTACAGGTGTATGGAGACTCCCAGTTAATCATCTACCAAGTCAACAATGATTACCAAACTAAGGATGACACACTGATTTTATACAAGAGGTTGGTAGATGACCTAAGAAAATACTTCATAGAAATCAAATTTGAGCAGATACCAAGATTAGAGAACAAAGCAGCAGATGCCATGGCCACAATAGCATCTCTTCTACAAATGCCTGAAACGCAAGATCGATATCAATTTATTGTAGAACAAGTATCAAATCCTGCATACGCAAATCCCAAATCCCAAACTATAAGCCTTTTGGATAGTGCCCAATCTTCCATTTATGAAGACATTTATACTCATCTGAAAGATAATACCTTACCACCAGATCTTTCTCGCAACCAAAAGCGCAACTTCATACGCCAATCCGCCAAGCATACCATTATTGCCGACACCCTTTACCGTCGAGGCCTAGATGGTACTCTTTTACGTTGTTTAGAACATGACGAATCCGCTTCCACTTTACACGAGGTCCATGAAGGAATTTGTGGTACACATTCAAGTGGATTATCTTTAGCCAAGAAACTCCTTCGTTTGGGGTATTACTGGCCACACATGGAGCAAGAATCTTATCAGTTTGTCAAAAGATGTTCAAAATGCCAGATCCATGGAAATCTTATACATGCACCAGCACAGGAGCTACATCCATTTGAAATTACATGGCCTTTCTGTCAGTGGGGATTAGACCTGGTGGGGAAAATTAACCCATCTTCATTTAATGGACACAAGTTCATTATCACAGCAACCGAATATTTTACAAAATGGGTAGAGGCAGTTCCCTTAACCACAATCACTGGAAAGCAAATATCATCTTTCATTCTTAATTATCTCATTTGTAGATATGGGATACCCCAGTCAATCATCACAGATAATGGCAGGCCTTTCAAGAACCAAGACGTCCAAGAACTGTGTGAAAAGTTTCACATCCAACATCGCTTTTCAACCCCATATTACCCTCAAGGTAATGGACAGGCAGAAGCTTCCCACAAAACAATCCTAAAGATTCTCAAGAAAACTGTAAATGAGGTAGGGCGTGATTGGCACGTTCAGCTTAACCCTGCTCTTGGGGCTTACAGGACTAGCATCAGAACAACAACATGAGCTACACCATATGCTCTTGTTTATGGATCAGAGGCAATATTACCTATTGAGGTAGAAATTCCATCCCTTCGAGTTTCACTAAAGGTACTCATTTCAGATGAAGATTATAGGATCTCTAGACTTTAGGAATTAGATCTACTTGATGAACGTTGACAACAAGCTGTCAATCATTTGACAGCCTATCAACAAAGAATGTCTAGGAACTATAATCATAGGGTTAAGCCTAGAGTCTTCCAGATCGGAGACTTGGTCCTACGGGAAAACCCTAGAAATCAAGCAGATAGAGAAAAGAAGGGAAAGTTTGAACCTAACTGGATAGGACCTTATGTCATCATATCAGTCTATGGATCAGGAGCATACCGACTGTCTACACCAGAAGGAGACATGTTGGAGGAGCCCATGAACAACATTCATCTCAGGCGATTCTACACTTGAGGATATCTAGTGCATGTTCAATAAAGTTGTCTTGATGAAAACCCGCAAACAGGCGTCATGATGACAGAAAAGAGAAAAACAAAACAAATATATATATATATATATAAATAAAAATAAAAAAGAAAAGGAAAGAGGATACAATAAAAACAAGTGATGAAAACCTAGCAAACAGGCGTAACTTGTGATTTTCACCACTCTCCTCTATCTATTAGGTACAGTGTTAGGATTTTTTCCTTTCATATCATTTCCATCTATCATTTTAGATTATCACTATCCATATCATAGCAGAGATACCATGTTTTACCTTGGCTTGGGGGCAACATCCTAGTGTTATCTGGTACAAGTAGACTTTCAGCTTACATGGAAAGGCAGTCAAACATGACAACCTCAAGTGGCAAACCCATCAAAATCCAAAAACATCAGAAAATCCAAAATCCAAAAAACATCAGAAAACCCAAAATACAAAAACATCAGAAAATCTAAAAATCCAAAAACATCAGAAAATCAAAAACACAAAAATGAGTCTATATCAGTCAAAAGTGGAGTCTGTGTCAGTCAAACTACGTGGTCTCTACGTGTATAATGTAGGAAAGAATAATCTTTGATCAGTCCCCAAGACCCCTAGGATAGGTCTTTTAGGTCACATCATTTGGTCAAACGTTTCATGCACACATCAGCACACACATCTCAACATTGATGATCTAATCTGAATAATGATTTGAAAATACATTAAGTAGAGTTTGAATTGTTGTGCTTCTCATTTTATCATTTGATTATCATTTCTTTGGAGCTACTCAATGATGTATTGAACTAGAGAAGCAAGGAAGAAGAATGATACCTTTTCTTTGTTTTGCTGTTTGTGAGTTAGTCATTATTATTTTGTGAATTGTCGCGGGAAGTGCTCTACCAAGTATCATGGATGACATTCCAATTCACTTAAGAAAATGATTAATTCTTGTTTGTTTACGCAAGAAATACTCAGGTCATCATTGGTCTATCTTATACCATGATTCTTGTGTTCGCTTGCAATATCAAAAATCATGAAAGAAACACTCAGGTCATGATTGGTCTATCTCATATCATTGATGCTTGTATTCACTTTCAACATTTCAAAATAAAGCTCAGTGATGATACAAAGCAGAATAAAATCATTATTGAAATGACACTTAGGTTTGCATTGATAAAATAGACATTTGCATGGTTAACATAGATTGCATTCATAATAATACATCTATAGAGTACTAGTGGCACAAGTTACAATGATTCATTCACAAACGATGTTATCTTTTCTTATTAAAGATTGAGTATACTTGACACATGCAATTTTCATAAATAGCATGCATATAGGATCATCTCTTCATCTCATCATAAATTCACAATAAACATCTCATTTCATGACATCATATGCACATTATGTTACACCATTTGTTTCCATTTCATTAGATACATCAATATATCCATACATCATTTCATTTACATATCATTCATATATCATCTATTTGCAATTCATTCATTTATATTTACATCTCATCATTCATTAAACATCATTCATTCATTTATCACATATCACATATTCATTTATCACATTTCATTTACATTTTATCTCATAAATATGACATTACATTTTCATCATACATCATTTACATTTACATCATCACATTCTCATCATACATCATTGCATTCCATCTCATCTATCATACATCATTACATTTCATTTACATTTACATCCATCATTACATTTATCATTTATTTCTATCATTACATTTACATACATAATTACATTTCAGTTATCCATCATTCATTTACATTTCCATACATCATTCATTAACATCACATTTTATCTATCATACATTACATCTCATTAAGAAAAGAAATACATCATCAATACCATTTCACATCATCATTTCTGCATCCATACAAGCTACTAAAATACATCATAAAATCAATGCATCCATCACATCAATACATCATAAGATCAATGCATCATGTCAAAACATATCATAGATCAATCGAACCGCTGCACTTATATATCTCATCAAGTGTCAAGTATACAATGAAGTCTGAAAAGAATGAAAATAACATCATGTCAAAAATGGCTGTATAAATCTCTCAATGGGTACACAACACATATCAAGTAGTACTCCCACCAGAAGGAGCAGGTCTCACACCAGTATCAGTACCACCACCAGACGTCCTAGGATCTCTCAAATCTCTCGGAAGAGGCTGTGTCACACCTCTGCTCACTGTCCTCGACTGAGTCCTCTCTGAGTGAGACTGAGCATAACTGACTCTCTGCTCTGGGGGGCAAAGCTCATGGTAGCGGCTCCTATAGAACTCAATCTCGGCACCAGCCCGCATGGCCTCTCGCATGTAGTCTGCCACAGAAGTCCCATCTGCCACTCTCTGCAACCTCTCTACAGTCGCCTGTGCTGCCTCTGCTATCTGTCTAATGGTATCTCGCTCTACAATCAAGGCTATGATATGTACCTGGGCAGTGGTCAACTGTGCTCGTACACCTGCTAACTAAGCCTGTGTTGTCGCTGCTGCCTGTAGAGCCCCATGTCTCTCACTAATCAGAGATGTAATCTGAGTTTGAGCAGTAGCTAGCTGTGTTTGCGTCTGAGCCTGCGTCTGTGCTAATAACCCCTGCACCTGTGCTAGCTGTCCCTACAATGTCTGCACCTGCACCTATAAACCCTCAACCTCTGATGGATCTGCCGACGAGGAAGCAACAGCCTGCCTCTTACGAGGCACAATAGTAGATGGCTCTGAAGTACCTGCTATACTCGGTCTCCCCCCATCTCCGCCATCATCATCATTGCTATCCTCACTGCTATCAGTACTCTCATCACTATCAGTCTCCAAGCTGCTCTCCACATCCACATCTACATCATCCTCTCTCTCCCGTCTCTGACCAACCTGAACACCCCTTGCTGGTGCTACTGCTGGTTTTGCTGGTGCTGGTGCTGGTGCTAGTACTGGCTCATCTGGAATAGTGATATGTGGAGGAGGGTGCAGAGCCAGATACTCTCCATACTCAGGAGTAATAGGTGCCTCGACAATGTCCCATTGGACATCCCATGCTGATGGCTGTAAAGCACAGTAACCCTCAACAAGTGCCCCATAAGGCAAACTGGGACCCCAATCAGGAACATCTATCCGACGTCGGCCATAATGTGCTACACCCTGTGGCATGCACTGAATGATCCCATACTGTCTGTATACACGACGAAACAAGAATCGCTCCAAGACCCTGGGGCTCTTCCCAATCAAATACATCAAATCGGATAAGAACCCCAACTCAATATCATCATCATCCCAATCATCATATTCTAAGTACGGACGCCAGGTCACTGCCTCTATATCATCAACAATCTGCCTCCAATACTCAAGCTTACCCATCATATGCTGGGTAGGCCTGCCTCTATACCGAAATACATATGGCCTCGTCGCTGGTCTGGCCAACACTGGCATAGGACGTGTAACAGCAATATGCTCCCATGCCCATACCTGGAGAAGGGTAGCTCCCGCCGATAGACTGTTGTCGCCGAGATACATAATCCAATGCAAATCATGATATAACTGGGCAAGCATGCACATGCCCCAAGCATATCTTGTCCTATGGACCACCAGACCCTCTAACACCCGACCCCATCCAAGCGATAGACCCTTTGACCTCTTATCAGGACAAAGGAATCCACTAATAAAACCGGCCAAAACTGAAGGAAGCGGAGCATATGACTCATACATATCTACCCATGGAATCCACTCTCCTACAACGTGGGGATCCTGAAAGACTCTCTGCATGGCCGCTACATCACCAACCTCCTCTGAATCATGAACCACAATATCTCCAACAAAAGGAATACAAAGAATACGCCATACATCCTCTGGCGTCAGGGTCATCTTGCCGGTAGGTAAGTGAAAGGTGTTGTGGTCACTATGCCACCGCTCCGCCAAAGCTGTCAATAGACCCCTATTGAGTCTAATATGGGGCATGTCAAGTAAAGTTGCCAAACCACAAGCAGCAATATGTTGTCTCTCATCAGGTGACAGTCTCGGTATCATATCAAAGGGCCACGGGAACTGCTCTCGCACTTGGATAACATCTAAATGCTCCTGTTATCATACAAGCAAAACACTCTAATCAGAATATCAAAAGATCATCAAAATTTTCAAAAATTGTGCTTTTTTCCTATGAACCTATCAAATCATCAAGGAACCCTCATCTATCAAATGGGTTCAATCATTCGAAACGCATAATTAGTCCTCGCCTATCATGAGGGTAATTATTATCAAATCAACGAATCTCGCTCATCAAGAGATCGTCTACCATTTATTTAGTCAACATCAAGCTAAACTAGATGGAATCACCACCAAATCAACAAAAATCAAAACGCACAATGTTACATCAATTTATACCCAAAGCGCTACAAAATCAACCTAATGCGCTAAAAAGTCTGGCATGCTACAAAACCCACCGGGCGCGCTACAGATTTGATCCTGTGTGCTAAAATTTCTGGTGCGCTACAAAATTACACGAACGCGTTGCAGATTTAACCCTGCGCGCTAAAACTTTTGGCGCGCTATAAAATTGATCGGACGTGCTACACTATTGACTTGACGTGCTAAAAATATGGCGCACTACAACAAAGCAAAGACACGCTAAACCGCGTTCACCGCATGCTAAAATAATAAAAATGTGCAAAAATACATCAAAATTAAGGGCGCGAATTACAAGGAAGGTTTGGAGTACATACCGAAGGACCATAATCGGCCGAACGCTGGTGACGGTACACACGCTCGAGTCGGTGGGTGTGGTAAGGGATCGGCATCCTAGCTCTGAATACTCTAAAGGGTCTCTATCACAAGGTTGTCAAAGTCAAATGCACAAATGACTTTTGAGAATGACCTTTTGAGTATTTATAGGCTATTTTTGGGGGATTTTTATGGGATTTATTTATTTTTCCTTCTGATGAATTAATTCTTATCTATCATAGGGGCATTTTCGAACAAATTTTGTCGGGAGATAAATCATTTCTTCACCAATTCATCATCAAACCATCATAAAAATTCAATTTTTTTGAAAAATCATAAAATTCCAAAACTCATCAATTTGTATCTTAGGGGGCATATATCACTATCATTTTGAGAATTCAACATGCAGGGCAGATGGGGCATGCTTCAAAACTAGCACCATCAATCTTGGCGGTTAGGTAGAATCATTCCTTGAAGCCAACTGGCGTAAACACATCACTTCAAGGGGGCAAAATGCCAGACACTAAAATGGATTAGAGAATCTATAGTGGTGAATCTGATTTATTTGATTAATTAATCTTAAATTCTTCTGCTTAGTAAATAAATAGAAATATTTATTTATATTAAGTTCATTTATTAATTCTTCTATTTTCTCTCCTAATTAAAATAGAAACAAAGATTAAAACTTTGTTTTATTTAATCATTATCATTTTCATCGTATTATTTCTCTCTTAATCAAATAAACAAAATTAAATACTTTGTTTTATTTAATTATTATCATTTCTTCTATACTTTATCTATTATTTCTATCATAAATTAAATACACAACTTAAATAATTTGTGTGATTTAATTACCTCATCACATTTCTTCTTAATTAAGTAAAGATATCTAAAATCTTTTATTTAATTATCATTTTCTTTTTGTTTTAATTTAATAAACAAACTCTATAGTTTGATTTATTAAATTATTTATTCCCCTTTTGCTAAATTTAAATAAATTTAAATAATTTAAATTAATGCATAAATCATTACACTATTCGCTCCGCAATGGGTGGATTTTTTGATCTGGTGTCTTCCATTCAGGGAAGGCTTAGGGGACAAACTTGCGAGGAAGTCCTCTCAATCTTCTTCCATCAATCCTCCCTCTTATCTTGCCTGGTGTTTTCATGGGGAGAAACCATTCTCCATGATCAGCTCCTTCTTCTCATCCCATGCCTTTAGATTCTCCAGAGGAAATCACAGCCCCTCATCCCGGTTTCCTGTGCAATTGTGCTGTCGTGAAAGCTATAAATACAGCTCTTGGGCTACAAGAAAAGGACCCCAACTTATGCAATCTTACTCTACAGGTTTCCAAAGCATTCAAGCATCCAAACTATCCAGCATTCAAGCATTCATCCAGCATCCATCAAGCAGCAATCAAGCATCCAGCATTTGCAGTCATGGCTGCCATTACAATAGAATTGCATATTTAAATCATATTAGAGTAGAATAGTTCATTTCTCATTCTCTAAGTGTCATTTTAATAGTTTAATTAACTTACAAATCTGAGAGCTAAGTAAATTGGAGAAATCTTTAGAGTTAGAGAGCAATAGGATAGATTTTTGAAGCTTCTTAGTTTAAATTAGTTTGAATTCATTAAGTTTTAGATGCAATATCTTATTTAGAAGGTAGATGCATTGTTTAATTTGTTTCCCCATTCTACGCTTACACAAGCTATGGTGGGACAATTGGTCACCTCATTTCCTATCATTTTCAACATGATGTATCGATCACCCATCCACACAATAATTCTTCCCTCCACATTGAGGTCTTAATCCACAAACACCGAGTCAAACGTGTTCTAATAGATGGAGGAGTTGGCCTAAATATTTGTACTTTGAAACTTATTCATGCACTTGGATATCTAGAGAATGCTATTGATCCTAGAAGGAAAACCATTATAAAAGCCTATGATGATGAAGAGAGATCTTCCCAAGGGTTGATTGTGCTACCAATTCAAGTGGGACCAGTTTTCAAAGATATAATCTATCAAGTATTGGACAAGGAGTTAACATACAATATACTCTTGGGATGACCTTGGATTCATGACATGCAAGTAGTGCCATCCATGTATCACCATTGTTTTAAATTTCCTTTCAATGGTCAAGAAATCACCATATCAGCTAACTCCAACAATCCCCAATATTGCAACAAACTTAAAACAATCCAAGATACTTTTGTACCACACAATAGGGAAGCTCCCACTCCTGGTTCATCAAATAATGGAAGACAACTAAATTCCTTGTCAAGGTGGGTTGAGAAAAAGGACCAATCAAAAGATAAGGGTATCAGTGATTCTATTTCATCAAGTAATCAAAACCAATCAAATTCTTTGTCAAATCAACTTGAGGAAAAATTTTAGTCAAAAGACAAAGGTGTTGGTGATTCTATTCCATCAAATTAGGAAATTCAACTCAATTCCTTATCAAAACAAGTTGAAAAGATACAATTAAAAGAAAAGGCCTAGGGGAATATTCATTTGAGCAATCCTTATGTTTATCACAACTTTTATCTTCTCCCAAGTCATATGGGCAGCCGTCAACATCAAGACAACAATCATCACAACCAACCACACTCTTTGATGGTACCTTTGTGAAAGTAGGCAACTTGGTGGATGAATCAAAAGACAAGGATTTTTTGAATTGGTTGTACAAGGATGAAGAACAATCACAAACATCAAACTTCCAATATACAAACAGAGCAATATGGAAAAGGGAAGATAATCCTAGAAAAGATGGGATATGAGGGAAAAGGTCCTATCAGTAAAAGAAAAGAAGACATCATAGAACTAATACAACCTATCACAATGAATGTCAAGGAAAAATTAGGACTAGGATACATAGAAGAGTCAAAAGAAGAAACCAAGCAGCAGGTTGTTGAGAGAATCCTCTAATTGAGAGATATTCTAAAATGGATTCCAATGAGTATGTATGGGATTCCCTCTCTGGAGAGTCTTGTCATGAAAAGGAAATTGATGTAATACAAAAGTATACACCAACACATATGGAGGGACAAAGCTTGAGTTCTAGACCACTTGAAATTGGATCACAACATATCGATGACTCAAGTGAAGATGATCAGACTTTGAGCGAGATAGATACTTTGGAAGAGAGTAACATCATAGACCTCAATATTTCTATCAGACACTTTGATGACGTTGCTATCATGACACTCGCCCCTTTTGAACTTAGCCAATATGATAATTCCTTGCCATTGGTATACCCTAAATTAATTGACTGGGACCAAACTGAGCTACTTGACATACCTGTCTTTCCAAACGATGACGCCATTGTGAACTTTCTTTGCTCTAACAATCCCAAAACATGTTCCACCATCGAATCTGATAATGAAGCTTCAGACAAGGGGAGTGCCAAATCTCTCAGCTACAAAACAATGAATATCAAAAATAGATCTAATGGTGAAAACCATTTAATGGTCATATTAGATCAAGAAAAGTAAAAATAAAGAGCGCATCTGATGGTGAAAACCTCTTTGAGGCACCGAAAGATGGGAGATTTGACACTCTTCCTGAGCATTATCATGAGAGATCTTCAGTGCTAATTGAATCCATACAATCCATCAACGTTGGTATAACTAAAACATCCAAGACTCTACATCTAGTAGCATCCATGACAGAGGAAGAGAAACCAAGCTTCACTAAATTCTTTGAAGGGAGACAAGCCAAATTTGCTTGGTCCTACACTGACATGCCAGGCATGGATCCAGAACTTGGGTATGTGCAGGATCATGATGGGCCAAAAAGTGGCAATATGTAAGTGATATGATGGTCCATGTGGATGACGAATTTTTTTTAACCCAAAATTGATGAAACGAAAAGGGTTTTTAAAGGAGGTTCTTAGCTTTCCACCAATATAAATTATGCTTTTACTTTGAATTTAATAAATAATTATTATTCATTTTATTTGAATTACGACTCAAAGTCCTGATTGATAGGTTGATTGAAAACATCTATAACTTTCAAACGGTATCACATTTTTGAATCAAACATGCCACATTCTATGCTTTGTATACTATAGGATTAAAAAGGAAAAATTGAATTTCATGAAGTTTTGACCAAGTTAAGGTGATCGACATAAGTTTTTATATTTTTTAAATTTGTAATAAAATTCATAATTAATTATTTACTTGGAAAAAAATTACAAAAAATATGCATCAACATCCGTGACATAGTCCTCTACTTATATATAAAATATTATAAAAAATATTATATTTTATTGTGGTTAGGGTGGTCAACCAAACACCTACTTCTTATTTTTTCCCCGAAATTTAAGTACTACTACATTGAAATTTCAAAATTTTCACCAAATAAATTTTTAAAAATAAACCTAGTAGTTTAGAAACTACATTCAATTTGCTACAAATTCTAATGTTACATATTTTTGAAATAATATAGATAAATTATTCAATTTTTTACGCCAAGTTGTCTAACTCTGATTTTTTTGAATTTTTTTCCACTTAAGGGCCTATTTTTTTCCATGACGATCCTACACATACCCACTTACCATGCATCATTTATCTTTACCACTTGGAGTAAAGCCAATGAAGCAAAAGTTGAGAAAAACGCGTCCTCATATCGCCCTCTTAGTAAAAGCTGAATTGAAGAAACTATTGGATGCTATTTTTATCAGACCTATTGACTATGTCGAGTGGATATCAAACATTGTGCCAATTTCAAAACCTGACCATAGCATCAGGATATGCATAGATTTCAGAGATCTCAACAGGGCTTGCCCAAAAGATGATTTCCCTTGCCCAACATTGACATCATCATAGACTTGACAGTTGGGCATAAAATGCTCTCGTATGGATGGCTTTTCAGTTTACAATCAGATAAAGATAGCACCCAAAAGATCAAGATAAGACAACCTTCACATGTCCTTGGGTTTTGTTGGAATGTAATGCCTTTTGGATTGAAAAATGCTAGACCCACGTATCAGAGAGCAATGACCACCATCTTCCATGACATGATGCACACCTTTATGGAAGATATATGTAGACGACTTATTGGAAAAATCATTCACTAGAGAAGGACATCTGGAAATTCTAGACAAAATCTTCACTTATTTGGAGAAATTCAATGTTAGGTTAAATCCCAAGAAATGTGTATTCGGTGCGACATCAACTAAACTTTTGGGATATATTGTATCAGCTAAAGGCATTGAGGTGGATCCTATGAAAGTCAAATCCATCATGGAGATGCCTCCTCCCAAGAATATCAGCCAACCCAGATCTTTACAGGGACGATTCTAATCTATCAGGAGGTTCATCACACAATTGGTAGATAAAACCCATCCTTTCAATCACTTGCTATGTAACAAGAATATTTCTTTCAAATGGGATGAAAAGTGTGAAGCAACCTTTAATCAATTGAAATAGTATCTGATGTCACCACCCATACTAGGACCTCCAACTGAGGGAAAACCATTGTTACTCTACATTGCAACAACTAAGGTATCTTTGGGTGCTTTACTAGCATAGGAAGATTCCACAAGAAAAGAAAGGGCTATTTATTATATCAGCAAGACCTTGAATGGTTATGAGATCAACTACACCTTTATTGAAAAATATTTTCTGGCGGTATTATTTTCTACTCAACAACTAAGATATTACATGCTAACTCACACCAGCAAACTCATAGATAAAATTGATCCATTAAAGTATTTACTCAGCAAAGCTGCCCTGATAGGAAGACTAGCCAAATGGGTAATGATGTTGGGCGAGTTTGATATCCAGTATGTAGACAAAAAAGAAATCAAGGGCCAAGCCATAGAAGATCAACTAGTTGAAGCACCATTACAAGATGATCATCCCATGAGCATTGAATTTCCAGATGTCGATGTCCTCATAGTGTCAACACAACAATGGATGTTATATTTTGATGGATCTTACACACAACATGGATCAGGGGTTGGAATATTGTTTATCATACCTTAAGGAAACACCGTTCCAAAGTCCTATAGGTTAATATTTCCCTATACTAACAAAACAGTTGAGTATGAAGCATTGATCATTGGAATCAAAGTAGCAATCGAATGGAAGATCACAGAGTTACATGTCTATGGTGATTCCCAACTAGTCATAAATCAAGTAAATCATGATTACTAGACAAAAGATGATAAATTAATGTTGTATAAAAGAATGGTTGATAATTTCAAAAATTACTTTGAGGAGATCAAATTTGAGAAAATTCCAAGAGGTGACAACAAAGCTATTGATGCTATGGCTACCATTGCTTCTCTTCTATAGATACTTGAAAAATGAGCCTATTTTGAGTTCATGGTGGAACAACTATTTAACCCTACCTATGATAACCCCGAATCCCAAGTCATATACCATCTAGCCGAAACTGATGCTTCTATCTATGGGAAAATCTATACCTATCTAAAAGACAACACCTTACCACCAGATTTATCCCAAAAATAAAAATGAAACTTTATTCGACAAGCAGCTCAAAATACCCTGATAGCTAATGTACTTTACCGACTAGGTCTTGATGGTACTCTCCTTCAGTGTCTTGAACATAACGAAGCTGGAACTGCTTTATGCGAGGTTCATGAAGGTATATGTGGCACACATTCAAGTGGACTAACTTTAGCTAAAAAGCTCCTATGTATGGGGTATTACTAGCCAAATATGGAGGAGTCATTTCAATTTATCAAGAAGTGCCAAAAATGTTGAATCCATAGGAACCTTATACATGCACCAACACAAGAGCTACAACCATTTGCATCAACATGGCCTTTTTGTCAATGGAGATTGAACCTTGTAGGAAAAATTCATCCATCTTCATCCAACGGGAACAAGTTCATCATCATAGCTATGAAGTACTTTACGAAGTGGATTGAAGTTGTTACCCTAACCACCATCATAGGAAAACAAATTTCATCCTTCATCTTGAATTATATCATCTGTCAGTATGGTATTCCTCAGTCCATTATCATTGAAAATGGTAGACCTTTCAAGAATCAGGATGTCCAAGAACTTTGCAAGAGGTTTCATATCCATCATCGGTTTTCTACACCTTATTGTCCTAAAGGAAAAAACCAAGCAGAGGCCTCAAACAAAAATATCCTAAAAATCCTGAAGAAAACCATCAATGATACTGGACATGATTGACATGCTTAACTAAATCCTGCTCTATGGGCTTATAGAACCAGTATCCGCAACTTGACAAGAGCCACACCCTATGCTCTAATCTATGGATCAGAGTCCATTCTACCTATTGAGGTTGAGCTACCATCACTTTGTGTGTCACTAAAGGGGATCATTTCAAATGAAGATTATTGGGTGTCTAGGCTACAAGAGTTAGAATTGTTGGATGAATTTCGTCAGCATGTCGTAGATCACTTGAAAGCCTATCAGAAAAGGATATCTAGAAGTTACAATCACAAAGTAAAACCAAGAACATTTTAGGTTGGTGACTTAGTCTTGAAAGAAAATACCCATAATCAACAAGACAGAGAAAATAAAGGAAAATTTGAACCAAACTGGATAGGTCCCTTTGTCGTTGTATCAATCTTTGGATCAGGAGCATATAAGTTGTCTACGCTTGAATGAGATTTGTTTGATGAACCCCTCAATAGCCTACATCTCAAGAAATTATACACCTAACTCATCTAGTGCATTCGTAAAAGTCCCAATAAAATGGTTTCCTTGATGAAAAATTGCAAATAGGCATCTTGGTGACAACAAAAAAATAATAAAAAATTGAAAAATACAAAAATCATAAAAAAAAAATCATAAAATTTGAAAAAGTGCAGTAAAAAAAAGTAGTGAAAACCTGGCAACAGGTGCTATTTGTAATGGATTATATTTTCCATCTATTTGAGCATGTTGACCATTCACTTTCGCCATTCGCTTTCACCACCATTTTTCCTATCATCAAAAAGCTTCATGCACATATCCTAGCATCACGGTCATGTCTCACCCTAGACTGGGGAAAATCCTGAACTCACTGGGGGCAATAAACTTTGAGCTTAAACCAATAGACAAACAACAATAGGACAACACAAAAAACACAATGATCATAGTGTAAAACCAAACATTAAAAATTACTCACAATTAGTAACACATCAACCATTTAAATCAAACAACCAAATTAAATCAAATCAAAGAAAACTTTAAATGGATGATGCTCCTTCTGAATCATGGCTTTATCATTTTGGCATGAATGTTCAACTGTTGTACTTTGATTTTTGTTATCATTTCTCTAGAGAAACTTGATGATATATTGAACTATAGGAGCTAGGAAGGAGTATGATTTTTCTTTTTTTGTTGTCTATGAGTTGATCATTACTACTGCACAAATTGTCACGAGATATGCTCTACAAAGTATCATCAATGAAATTCTGAATTTGCATAGGAAAATGGTTAACTCTTGTTTGTTTACGCAAGCAATGCTCAAGTCATCTCGGTTCAATTATACCTAGATGCTTGTGTTAACTTGCAAATATCAAAAATCATGGAAGTAGTACTTAGGTCATCATGGTCTAATTATACCATCAATGTTTGTACTCACTTTCAACATTTTAAATGCTTGATGATGATAAAAAGCACAACAAATCGATTGTTATGATGACAACATTTGTATATTAGATCTACATGGTCAAGTCAGATTGCATCCATGTTATCTTTATCATTAAAGGATTGAGTACATTTGACATTAACCAAAAACACATTAGTTGCATCATCATTTGCATACATTAGAAAGCATTCTCATATCATATATACATTATCACATCATTCATCCATCTGTGCATTACATCATGATATCCACATCAGAAAAAACAAAAAGAAGTGCATTGCATCTCACTTGCATAATCAAAATCATTTCATAAAATTTGCATCAAGAAAATGGTCCATTGAGAATATTGAAAGACATGTCCAATAGAGTAAGATTTCCAAGAAGAAAAATTTGTTGAAGCACATGACATGGTAGAAGAAGATTGAAAGACATATCTAGTAGAGTAAGATTTCCAAGAAGAAAAATTTGTTGAGGAACATGACTGGTAAGCAGGTTTCACTGTAAAAATATAATGCCATTATTATGAACATCTAAAATCAGTAGTAAAGACAGATTCACCAAGATGTATAGAACACAACCTGTGAATTTGTTATTACTCAAATCTAAGACTAACAAAGGACTAACTAGATCAGTAGAAAAATAATGGAACAAGGGATCCTGTCATATTGTTGCTCTTCAAGCTTAAATGAGTGAGTTTCTTCAGATTTCCAAGAACTATGGGAAGGGCTCTAGTAAGTTGATTATTTGTTAAGTTAAGCTTCACAAGACTTGAAATATTTCCCAACTCTATTGGAATATTACCGGTGAATTGGTTATTAGAAAAACTAAGGCCCTAGAGGTTTTGAAGTCTTGCAAACTCAGGTAAGCATAATTATCAACATAATCATCACATAAAAATCAGATATCATTTACATAATAAAATCCATCTCACATAGCATAAAACATCATGCATTAAGCATAAAGAATCATCAATCATGCATTATCATATCATCATTGCATACATTAAATAATCATTACATAATCATCCTATAAGCATCACATAAGCATCATATAAACATCATAAGCACATAGAACTATGCACCATCATACGATCATTCCATTCCTCTATTCACTCGTGCATTAACATTATCATACATTCATCCATTCATTACATCATCTATTTGCATTAGAAAAGTACAAAAACATAAAATGCATCACATTTCATTGGCATAATAAGATCCATCACATGTATCATAAAACATCATTCATAAAGCATCATAAAATCATATTGCATGTTTATGATTTGCATCCATAGCATATCATACCATCATCATATAGAACATCACATACCATATATAATGGAAATTAAATGCATATATCATATACATCCATCATAGTCAACACATATAAACACATAGTTGAATCATCATCATCGCTGCATATCATATATATCTCAAAATAATGTCAAGTGTACAAGGATATCCAAATATCAAGAGGTACATCATCAAAATGGCAGTAAATTATCGATGTCTCAGATAAATCGGTGTATACATGTCCAAAATACATCAAGAATCATATATCAGAGCTATGTCATGCTACCCCTAGACGGTGCTTGCATCACTAGACCTGTGCCTCCCCCACTAGACAGACCTGCACCAGGATCTATCAGAAGTGGTTGTGTCACACCCTTGCTAGTAGTCCTAGTGTGAGTGTGACTGCCAAATTGTGTGTAGCTCTCTCGATGCTCTAGCGAAATGGCCTCATGATACTTTAGCCTATAAAACTCTGCCTCCCTAGTAGAGCACCGTACCTCTCTAAAATAGTTTGTTGTACTTGCAACATCTACATCCCTCTATAATCTCTCTACTGCACCCTCTACCTGCTCAACCCGCTATCTCAGAGTGTCCCTCTCTACCATGAGTGTGACAACCTGTGCTTGTGTCTAAGCCTGGGCTTGGGTTTGTGCCTACAATAAAGCCTGTATCTGCTCCAACTAACCCTACAGTGTCTGCACTTGAACCTATAATGCTGCTATTTGGGTTTGCTGCTACTGTGAGGGTAGCCTAATCTCTACATGTTGCTATGTTTTAGCTACCAATGATCACCTCTTCTGAGGCACTCTAAATTCTTGAACATTAATAACTAGACCTCAACCACCCTCATCTCCTCCACCATCACCTTCATCATCATCACCTCCATCTCCATCTTCATCTCCCTCATCACTACTCTCCTCCTCCTCCTCATATCCTTCGTCTATCCTCCACCTATGCCCATGTACCGCTGCCCTCTCCTAATCATCTAATAATGGCACTGGCTCATATGGACTCAAAATGCGTGGGAAGGGGTGTGCAAAGAAGTACTGAGCATAATCCTCGAATATCAGAGCCTCAATGATCTTTCGATGAACCTCCCAAATGATGGCATGTAGACCTTGGAACTCCATAACTACAACATCATAAGAAAAATTGGGTCCCCACTTTGTCGCATCAATCCGTCATCATGCATAATGCGCTACTCCTTGGGGCATTCCATGAACCCAACCATGCTGCCACAATGCCCTCCTCAAAAAGAATCTATCAATGATAAATTGTGTCCTACCAATTAGGTACATAGACTAGAACATAAAAGGAATCTCAGTATCATCCTTCAACCACTGCTCACAATCAAGGTAGGGCTGCCATGTCACTGTCTCTAAATCATCTAGTACTCTCCTCTAGTACTCCAATTTGCCCAGCCTAGGATGAAAAAATGGACCTGTATATGCATGAACACATGGTCTCATGGTGAGTCGTTGTCTATTTGCAACTAGATGGGTGACTGCTATATGCTCCCATGCCCATATATGAAGCAATGTGACTCCTACTAACAAACTGGCCCCTCAGAGGTAGACAACCTAGTGCAAATCATGGTATAAATGGGAAAGCATGCAGTAGCCCCATGCATATCTGGTACCCTGAATAATCATGCTCTCAAGTATCCGGCACCATCCAACCGAAAGTCCCTTCGACCTACGATCAGGACAAATGAACCCTCCAATGAAACCAGTAAGTACATAGGGAAATGTAGCGTATGCATCGACCATCGCTCACCAGGGAATCTTGTAGCCGCAAATTTGATCATCCTTAAACACCCTCCTCAATCCATCAGTCTTTCCCTGCTTAGTGGAATGATATAATACCAACTCTCCAACAACAGGTATCCATAAAATCCGATAGACATCCTCTGGTGTCACTGTCATCTCACTGGTGGGTAAATGAAAGGTGTTATTCTCACTATGCCACCTCTCTACTAAAGTTGTCGATAGACCCTTGTTAATCCTAATCTAGGGCATATCTATCAGAGAGGAAAATCTACATCATGCAATAATGGTTACCTCAGCCAACACCAAGTGGGGTATCAAACCCCACATCCTAGGGAAATGCTTTCGAATCTACAGATTCACCAAAGGCTCCTATCATCACAAAATATTGCAAATAAGTAATCTTGTCAATCAATTGACATCAATCATCAAATAAATCAATCAACATCAATCAAAAAATCAATCAATTGACATCAATTAGAAAATCAATGATCAAAATCAATCAACCTATCAATCTAATCAGCTTTGGTGAGACTTTGATCAAATCTCGTGAGCATCAATCTATCATTTAATCTCGTCTATCCTGAGGTTTATTAATCAATCTATCAATGCACTTCACCTACATGAGGTCAATCAATCAATCAAACTATCATTGATCCTCACCTATCATGAGGTCAATTATTAGTATCAATCATTGAATCTCACCTATCATGAGATCAATAAACATCTAATCTATCAGCATCATCAAACAACATCAAATCAATAGTTGACACAATAAAAAATCATCAAAATCAAGTAGTCTAGTCTAAATTTCATTAATTCGCTAAAACAATATTTCAATGTGCTAAAAAAATGGATGCACTAGAGAATCCCATGGATGCACCAGAATAGGGTTTCAATGTGCCGAATTACCTAATGTGCCATCAAATTTAAGCAATGCGCTAAACCCTTCTATCGATGCACTAAATGGTTCTATGCGCTATAACATTGACTTAATGCACTAAACTACATCACCTATGTGCTAATAAACCCTATGCACTAGAATAGTTGTCACATGCGCTAAAAATATGGCTCTAAGTGCTAAATCTATAGATGCGCTAAATCCCCCTATGAATGCGCTACAAAACTAAACCTAAGCGCTAATCTACTGTATGTACTACAATAGTCTTTGAATGCACTACATCAAACTTTAGATGCACTAAAACTCTAAATAACCAAACTCAAATGTGAAAAAGGAGGGAAAAATGAATTGCACAATTTATGAGGAAGTTTTTTGGGGTACTTACCAGAGGTCCATACGCTACCAGGTGGTTGTTATGTCTGACGTGCTCAAATTGGTGTGTGTGGTAGGGGATCACCATCTTGAAAAGTTTGCTCAAATTGCTCAATCACTCTAAATTTTCAAATTGTAAATGTACAAATGAAGTTTTAAATCACCTTTTTAACCTTTTAAAGAGTGATTAAATGGGATTTTTATGGGATTGATTTATTTTATTTTTTTCAAAGGGCTTTAATTAATCCTTTTATCACCTAGTGGCGTAAACATCATTTTTTGGGATATAAATCATTTATGGATCATAAAAATTTGAAATAATCACCAAATCATTGAAAAATCATCAAAAAAAAAAAATCCTAAAAAATTCAAAAAATTATTGATTGATCTCCCAAGGGGGCATATATCCATCATCATTTGAAAATCAGCGTCTCGGGTATCAAATTTTTTTTTTTCGGCATCAACAAAAAAAAATTCTTTGAAGAAATGTGTAAACACATTACTTCAAAGAGGGGAAAAATGTATACACCTAAAATCGGTCAAGACAGTTTTTTTCGTCTACTTATAAAAAAATGATTAAATTTATTTATATATTTCACACTCTTCTAATTCTTCAATCTAAAATCACATTCTTCTATTTTAATTAAATAAACAAATTCACATATTTTTTTATTTAATTAATAACCTTTTCACTAAATTTAAATGCCCAATTTGAATTTAAGCACATGTCTACAACTTTTCCTCTTGCCACATCATCAAGTGTCACATGAATTTAAATACATTTAATATTTAAATTGCATTATCCTCAACCAATTCCAAAACAAACTTTGGACACTTGGCTTCACACATTTTCTTCTCATACATTTGGTATGTTTCCCTTGGTCAAGGGAACATCCTCCATGATTCTCTCTAACTTCTTCCATCTCTACTGTTCATCTCTCATGCTGAAATCTTGACTGTTGATTGCTACCACATCATGTTATGCTTTAGAAATCCTATAAATACAAGCCCATTCTACAACAATTATCATCTCATATTTGAGTAAACTTACTATGCAGGAATACCATTGGAGCATTTGGAGCATTTAGAGTTTGAGCATAGAGCATTTAGGCATTTAGCATTTAGAATTGTTTTATCATTTTAGTTTAGAATCATGTCTTAATTCATAGCTACATTTCCATTATCATCTTAACTTTTATACAAAATTTGCATCATAGAATTTAGCATCATTATCATAGTATAATCACCATTTTCATTTATAGCAACATCATAATCTTAGTATCATATCATTTGTATGTCAATCATCTTACATTCTATAGCATCTCATTTCTTAGTGATCTATTTTAAGGATATATGATATTTTCTTCGAATGCTTACGTTAACAATTACAAACCAAAAGTGCTTAATTATAATTAAACACACAAACGGAATTTAAATAACGAAATTACAAATTAATTAAAGAAAGAACAGAATGAGAGATAAAGAAAGTGCAAACAAAGATTGATAACGAAGTTCGTTGTTTAGAACGACTACGTCTCCGGGCCCCTCTCCAATGAATGGACCGATCCAATTATTCCTCCAAAAATTCGGTTACATTTGTTGGTAGAACCTTCCCTTGGTTTACAAAGAAATTTACAAATGCACTTCCAAAGTACATGGAAACAAGCTTCTCCAAAAGCATGGAAATACAATAATTTCTCCAAGGAAGACAATCTCTCACACTTGCAAAATTCTTCCAAAATCACTTGCCTTCACACCCCCATTCTACCCCTTTTTATATTACATTTTTTGCCAAAATTGGTGTAAAACCAATTAACTACCCAATCTCCCTTACATAGAGAAAATTCAAATAATATCCCCTTCTTATGATTCCCAGAAGGATAATATACCACTCGCTTAATGATTTTTCCCTAACGCTAATTAGGGATTATCAAATTTAATCTGGGCCTCTGATTTTAGTTCTTTGTCAAAAGTCAATCTCGTTCGTCCGTTCAAAATGGCATTTTCTATAAAATGCTATTTTGCTCTCATTTTTAGATTACACACTGACGCACTGACATACTTAGATACCTCATAGAAATTGCAGCATTTATTGGCATATCTCATTAAGTTTTGGCATATTTAGGCATAGGCATTTTTAGTCATTTAGGCATAGACATAGACTTTGATCAAATCCTTCAAAGCTTGGTGTAGGACTTAGACTTTTATTTTCAGATTGCTTGCATGTTCAATCTGAGGGAAACACATCAACCAACAAGCTAGAAGGTGTTACAAAAGTGAATTATGGAGGTCTCGACGATTAGCTGGTATAATTGTTTTGTTTATGTTTACTTCTATTGTATTTTGTAATTTCTTTGGGTTTCTTAATTTGTATTGATTTGCTAACATTAATCTAGCTTAAAAAATAACCATTAGTTA
>VDFB02037551.1:237687-304720 GCA_007258455.2 Sequoia sempervirens | reverse complement strand
GTTTGGAATCTTCCATTCCAAATTTCTTCAACAATTCTCTCACATATTTGGACTGGGATATGAAAATCCCTTGGTCCAACTGTGTAATTTGCAATCTCATAAAGAACTTCATTTCACCAATCATGCTCATCTCAAATTCACTCTTCATCTCATCAACAAACTTCATGCATAGATTATCATCTCCACCAAAAATGATGTCATCAACAAAGACTTCTATGATTAACTCCTTATCATGATCTAATTTGAAGTATAAGTTAATATCAACAATACCTTTAGTGAATCCAAGCTTTAGTAGATATTTGTCCAATCTGGCATACTAGGCTCTGGGGGATTTTTTGATTCCATACAGATCTTTCTTCAATCTGCAAACCATATCTTCCATTTGACAATACCCTTTACAAACCATTCTTTCCTTATTCTGGACCACTTCACCTTCCTCATTCAACTTGTTTCTGAATACCCACTTAGTACCAATCACATTCTTGTCTTTAGGCCTAGGAACCAATGTCCATGTGTCATTTTTTTCAATCTGTGTCGGTTCTTCTTTCATGTCTTCCAGCCAATGTTCATCTTGATAGAATTCAGTGACACTCTTAGGTTCAATCTTGGAAATCAGACAATATTCTTCTACATTTTTTCTTCTAGCTTACACTCCTTTTCTCTTATCTCCTATAATTTTACTTTTAGAGTGATTCAACTTTACATACCTTGGAGTCTTGGGACTTTCTCAGACTTCTATGTCTTCTAAATTTTCTTCTACACTAGCACTTTTTGTGCTTCCTAACTGACTTGATTTGTTGGAACAACTTGTGGTTGCTTCATCAGAACATATGGAATAATTTGAAGTAGATTCGGTGTTTGAGTGTTCTTCCCTTGATTTGTGTTGTCTTCGTTTGAATCGTAGTTGCATCATTTGAATGATTTGATAAAGTCCTCATCAACTCTGATATTTGCACTCTCAACAATCTTTCTCAGTATTTTTTTATAACATCAGTATGCCTTGCTCTTTGTAGAGTAACCTAGGAAGATCCCTTCATCACTTCTAGCATCAAAATTTCCCATATCATCATCTCTCCTGATATAACATTTTCTTCCAAAGATCTTGAAGTACTTGACAGTAAGCTTGTAACCGAACCATAATTCATAAGGGGTCTTACCAGAATTACCATTCACATTTACATGATTCAAAGTATATACAACAGTGCTTACTGCTTCACTCCAGTACATTTGAGACACATTCCCTTCCATCATCATTATTCTGGAAGCATCCATAATTGTTCTATTCTTTCTTTCTGCAACTCCATTTTGTTGAGGAGTTTGAGGAGTAGATAACTGTCTTTTAATTCCATCTTCTTCACAATAAGAATTGAACTCTTTTGAAATGAATTCTCCACCTCTATTAGATCTCAGGAATTTTATTTTCAAACCTTTTTCATTTTTTTCCATGGCCTTGAAAATTTTGAACTTGTCCAATGCTTCACACTTTTCTCTTAAAAAGGAAACCCAAATCATTCTGGAGTAGTCATCAATGACTAGCATAAAATACATTTCTCCATGAATACTTCTAACTCTAAAGGGACCAAAAAGATCAATATGTAGTAGTTCTAGCACATTATTTGAATGAAATCATTTACTTCAGAAGGAGACTCTAGTTTGTTTACCTATCTGACATTCTTGGCAGATTACATTAGCAGGCTTCACTAACCTAGGCAAATCTCTTACTGCTTGAGTAGAACTTATCTTGATAATGTTGTCAAAGTTTACATGACACAACCTCCTATGGAACAACCAAATTTCATCTATTTGATCAATTAAGGAACTTCCACTAGCAGTATTCAAGTGAAAATATTACCTTTAGTTTGCACACTAGTAGCAATCATATTTCTGGGACTCCCATGAATCTTGCATTTTCCATTCTTGAACTGCAGATCATATCCCTTGTGTACCATATTTCCAACACTTAACAAGTTATGCTTTAGGCCTTCAACATAGAGAACATCATCAATGTTTTCCTTACCACCAAGGCTAATAGAACCTCTTCCATGAATCACACAAGCATTGTTATCTTCAAATCTTACAACCCCATTGTCATACTTCTCTAGACTCACAAACTTTCTTTTATCACTGCTCATATGATGTGAGCATCCACTATCAATGACCCACTCATCTTTCTCCTCAACTCGAGCTACAAGAGCTTTCTTATCTTCAGTAGATTCAGTAGGCACAGGTTTATTTTCAATGGTAGCAATGAAATCCCATTCATCTTCATTTCCATTATCTTTATCGGACTCATCATTAGTTACTACTTCTTAAGAAAAGTAGCATTTCTTTTGGAATCTAGGTTTTGTAGGCCTATACCTAGGAACTCTTTCAGGACATCTTGATACAAAATGACCTATCTTACTGCATGAAAAACATTTAATAGGCAATACATCTTCATACTTACCTTTTCCTCTTCCTTCTTGCTTTGCAATCAGTGCTTCATGTTCTTGTACTTCTCTTTCTTGGTCTTCAAGTTTTTTCAGTTCTTCATCATATTTAGATATCTTTCTGAAGCTCTCTCCCAGACTGTATCTTTGCCTGTAACTTCTGGATACATTAGCTTTGAATGAAAATTCAGTTTTTGGTGTAGATTCACCAAATACACTTATTTCAAAAGTCGCAAGCTTCCCTATTAGCGTATCTCTTGTCATCTTGTTTATAGACATAAATTCCTCAATAGCATGAATCTTCATTTTGTAAGGAGGCAAGGATCTGAGTATCTTAGCCACAATTTCATCCTCACTCACTGAACCATTAGCACATTTAATACCTAGCACTATTTCATTTACTCTCTGCATAAAAGAAGTAATATTTTCATCTTCTCCCATCTTCAAATTCTCATACTTTCATTTTAAGCTTTGTAGCCTAGCCATCTTCACCTGTGTATCTCCTTCATACAAAGTTTCCAGCTTCATCCAGATCTCATGAGTTGTCTACAGACCTATCACATTAGCCATCTTTGAATAGGTTAGAGCACTCATGAATGCTTCCATAGCTCTGGTATTACTTTTAGCATCTTTGATTTCATCAGCAGTGGAGGGACCATTCTGAGGAATAGTATATTTATCTTTTGTAATCTTCCAATAAACATCACCAATGCATTGTAGATGAAACTGCATACTGAATTTCCATAGTGAGTAGTTGGTGCCATCAAATCTAGGACTATCCTTCTTGAATGTTGTCATCCTGGATCACCTCAAGCTATTAGACTTCTTCAGAGGAACTAGCTCTGATACCAATTGTTGGACTTGTCGTTGCACCAAAAGATTGACCTTTCAATGCTCGATACAAGCTTCAATTAACAACCATAGGAGGCAATTAGACCATGTCACAAACCCAAGTGCTTAGTGCTTCAAGGAAGACCAAGGGTCACACCTTGCAACATACGATTCTCATTTTCTTCATTTTATGTTTTATGTATGATGATTAGTATCCTAAGATCTTATTTTCCAACATGGTATCTGAGCCAATTAGCCTATGCTAATCATTTACTATATGTAAATTCAATTTATTTACTTATTTTCCTAAATTAATTATATCATCATGTTTGGACTAAGTTAACAACAATATTTTTTTAAGATTTGTGAAAAGTGAAAATATATTTGAAGAAAACGTGGAATGTATTTTCACCCTTTTAAGTAGTTATATACTTTATTTAAGCATGATTTATTCCAACAAGGTTGGATTTCATTCTAGAGAGTTTAAAGTGCATATACACAAGTTGGTAATGTATTATGTTTTTATTTTTTGTATTATATTTCATAATCTAGTTATTTCAAATTATTTTATTATGATATAATCTTTGTATTATAAGAAAATTAAAACCTTTGAAGGATCTAGATTTTTTTATGGTAAAAATGCATTACAAATTTTTTATATAAACAATATTAAATATTTTGTGATATTTATAAACATATTCTATTGTAAAAGTTGCACCATACATATTATACAATCCTATTTTCTAAATTTAATGAATGTGATGCTTTACTATGTTAATTTTCAAATAGATTGTCATACACAACAAATATTGATGTCATACCTATCACATTTTGATACTTATAAAATTTAATGTTCAACATTAAAAAATTCACACCATTTCACCACCAAAAGATCTAAGCTTAATTAATACAATGACAACTCATACTTCTTTTACCTGCTTGATACTTCATTTCCTTTCACAATCCTTCCATTGCATGGAATTCTTCTCTACAAGTCTTGCACCACCCTTGTGAATGTAGGTCAGCATTTCTTTGCAGCACCATTGGAATAGAAGTTAGGGGTACATATGTGTAGAAGAGGGGGATCCATCACCCTCAAGACTCTAGGTCATGAAAGAGTCCTAGGGAATGGACTGCCCTAAACTACTTCAGGTTGACCAGACAGGTTTGAAAGGATGAAAGACTGAGACTAAAAAGGAAGGGCAAGCAGCACACCAATTTCCTTCTACTAAAACCAGATATTTATAGAATTAGAAGAGTCAGGTACATAAGTTTCAATTTTCTACCTAGACAGCTCACTGTCTAAGGATGACAGCGAGGATCTCAAATTCTAGCATGGTGTGCTGGTGTCTCAGGGATGCACTAACATCCTATACAAACAAAGATCCAAAAATAAAAGAGAAATTGATGCAGGCCTACTAACTATCTGATTGGTTATGTTTTTCTATTTGACAAAAAGTATTGAAAAATGCAGAAAATGAAAGTACTTTAAAGGAAACTATTCAAAATTGAGTATTCTAAGAGAGGATAGAAAAGAGGTATCATGCTTCTCACAACTTTATTTTTTAACTAGCTCCACTCGAATATTCCTACACACACAGAAATGAGAAAAATGTTGGGTTGTGTTTGAGGTCTGCCTCAATCACACCCTTGTTTTGGTTTTCCCACCTCCATGGATAGCCAAGATGCCACAAGCTATGGAAATCGATAAAGAAGGTAGAAAATAAATAGTGCAACTAAATAGAAATAAAAGACAACTGAAATTTTATCCAATAAGCACGATGATGCAACCAAATAGAAAGATACAAAGTTACCTTCCCAACTACAAGCTCTGAAGACCAATAGTAGAAGGAATAGAGTGACATCACCACATAGAGAAGATGAAGCTTGATGATCCTACAATGAGAGTGGTGTTGCAACAAGAATATGATGTTGGAGACAAATGAGAAGCTTGCGGCAAGAAGAAATATGGTGTAGAGGCAAGAATGTGAGAATGAAGTGCTAGAATGTGAGAGAGATTTCAAGAATGAAGCTAGAGTGAAGAAGTTGGAACGAATTGAGTTTGAATGAACAAAATGGAGGCAAGAGGTTGAATTTATTTTGTCAAGGGAGGTAGGGAATGTTACTCTTCACATCCAATAGAAAACATAGCGTCTCTACAAATCCTAGGGGCAAGAATCCTGTTAGGACGGTAGTGCGACATGCGCATCCCTTACAAAACTTCCTCCACTAATGTAAAAAGACGTGGCCAAGTGGAAGGGACAATTTGGTGATTTTTAGATCATCAAGTTTATATTTTCTAAGGTAGGGGAAACTAAATAGGGATTTTTCCTAGGGTGCAATTTCACACCATTACATTTTCCCCCACTTTAGCGAGCATATGTGTCAATGTGGATGCAAGGTAAAGTAGAAAGAGATTCAAGAGAATATACTTAACCATTGAGGAAGTAGATCTTTGATCCGATGAACTTGGATGTAGAGGAGGAAGCTCCATAGGTTCTTAGTCCCATAGGGAAACCTTGACATGAAAGAGAGAGAGAGATGACTCCATAGGTACTCAGTCTTGCAAAGTTTGACATAAGCTTTACAGGTTCTCGGTCCTGCAAAGGAAGCACTATAGGTTCTTAGTCATACAGGGCTTGAAATGAAAGGCTTCTACAAGTTCTTGATCTTGAAAATTTTGATATGAAAGATCCTTATAGGTTATTGGTCCTATCAGGCAAGTTTGACGAGGTGCTTGGTCTTGCTAGGTAAGCTTGATTGTAAAGGAGCTTTGCAGGTTCTCGGTCTTGCAAAGAGACATGTTAAGTTGTAGACAAAATATTTTAGATGAAAAATCCAAATCAAATAGAAACATCACATGTCATTTAATTGAAAGAGAAGTTTTCAAAGGGGTCCCTTTGAGAACTCTTCACAACAGCAAGGGGCCCACTCAAAGGGACACTCCAATTTGAAAGGCATGTTATTTTTTCGTAAATGATTCTGTCATCAAGGAATCCTTTTGAAAGATTTCTTTCATCAAGGAATCCAGTACAAATAATGTTCCTTCTTAAAGGAAATTTTTTAGACTTCTTCATTAGAAAAATTACTCCTTTTTCGAAGGAAAATTTTCAAATTCTTTTCCTACGAATTCGTTTTTGAAAGAAAAATTTCACTAATGGGTCCTTATTGAAGAATGCGTTCTTGGAAAATGAAAAAAAATTAGTAGGGGATTTGTTGGCCACCAAATTCACCTTATTGAAAATCATAAAAGCATGGTATCCCCCCTTAGGATGGTGCATGCTACACAAAGGAGTGTGTAGCATCCTAAGGAGAGAGAGAAAATGCAGAGATGTTGTGGCCCATGATACATAACGAGATGTAAACGTGGAATGTTGTCACACACATGAGGGACAACACATAAGCACCACAACATCACTAAGTAGATAGAGAGAGACAAACAAAGGAAAATAAAATGAGAGACAAGCAGAGATGAAGAAATCAAGAGACAATGGGATCTGGGAGTTTGGGGTTAGATTTTTTCATATATATAAATAAGTAGCACACGATGTATGAATGAAAGATCATCAATCCTTTAAGTTCCTAGATCATGAAGAAGAGCACATGAAGACAAAATAAAAATTAAAAATTGGGTCAACATGGAAGAGGGCCTAAATTTCCCCAACGCTTTGCATCATCCCCAATTGTTGATATGAAAATTTATAACATATAGAAGAATGTTGATACACATAGAAGAATTTTACAAAAAAAATTCCAAGCCTGTATCCAAGCACCTACAAGGGTAGCAAGGGTCCTCCATGTAGGATAAAAAAACACTTGAAAACTAGCACGAGGGAACACAAACACACACACAAATCTAATTTATAGATAAAGAAGAGGTATCACCCTACTCCTCATCAACTAGGAGGTCATCCTACTCCTAATATAGATCATTATATGGGGAGGAAGGATGGTCTTGCAAGTGTGGGATAGAGAGGGCAATACTATCTAACTCTCCTACAACAAGGGCCAAGGAATAAGGCCCCTCAAGGTCTTCTTCACTAAGCTCTTGTGAGGTAAAGGTCATTGATCTCGCAAAGATCATGGGTAGATCCAGGACATCATCCACCGAGTTAAACATGCACTTCACTAGAGTGCCATATGTTAACCTGGTGGGAGAAGGAGGCACCTGCGATCCATTGTCGACCTTGTTGAGGGGGGAAATGACAAACTCAGGGGATGTGGGGCCCACCTCCATCACAAATCAAAAATAGACACCACCGTTGTATTCGACATGTCTATTGGTGGAGAAAAGGGAGGGATGGTCAAGAGGGACATCAAAAGAGGAGGCTCCATGGAAGGAGTGATGAAGACATGCACCCTTTTGGGGAGAGGATCATCAACACCCATCAAGGGAGCTAGAAGCAAAATGAAGGTGATTAGACCTAAGGCAGAAGGAGCAGAAGGAAGAGACATAGTAGGAGATGATGCAAAAATAGAAGTATTGGCTCCCCCTCTCTCTTTTGTGAGGTGGCTTGTTTTGTGGCCAAAGTTTTTCTCCTATGATTGTTCTCACACACAAGTCAATTATGTCAACTCCATGCACTAGAATTTGTAGCCTGAGAAGAAATGAGAGGTTCTTGTTCTACCATAGGAGTGTCCTCCACAACCATGGTTGGAGGAAGGACAGTCTCCTAGACAAGAGCAGGAGTAGGGAGCACAGGAGCAAAGGTAGCAACAAGTGGAGAAGTAGAAACAAGTGCCTTAGCAACAACTCTTCTCATTCACTGTTGAAGGGGTAGGAGGAAGAGTGGTAGAAGGCCACAGAGACCAAGAAACAAAAACATCACCACAAGGACCATTTCCCTTCTCATAGACAATAGGCATAGGAACCACAGGCAAGACAAGAAGTTCAAAAACCTAGCACTTATCTTTTCACCAAGCAAGCACCATTGAGCTTCCCAAGTGAGGCATGGGAGTAGGAGTCGAGGGAACCATAGTAGAATGGAAAGAAAAAGTGAATGGAGTAGAGGACATAGAAGAGGAAGGCCCTTAGGCACGAGCAAGCTCCCCCTTCCCCTTTTGCTAGGAGTAGGAGGCAGCTTGTTGTTGCGTAATCATGAATCCTTTCACGCAGATAGTGTAGGGAGACACTAGATAGCTCACTTTTGGAACCTTTCCCTAGTCTTATACTTAACATAAGCATGGTACAAGTCTCCCCTAGGAGGGAGAGGTCTAATTGGAGTGGGACAAAAATGGTCCAATTAAAATCTCCCATGCAACACATTGGTTTATAATCGATGTTGTGCACTACGTGCAAAGAGGCCTCATGCAATAATTTGAGACACTTATGAACCACCAACGCAACACCATTCATGGAAACTAGCTAGGGGATGCCTAGCCTCACTCTGAATAGGTCCGACTCTAGGACTATGAAAAAGGAAGTATCAATAGCCTTGGGTCCTACCAAGACCAAAAGAGAAATAGATCCAAGAGAAGGGACTAAAATTCCATCATATGTACGGATAGTAGCCTTTGATTCTTCATATTCCTCCCTATGCAGAGTGTTTATAAATAGAGCCTCCTTGGTTATAACATTCACTTGACTCGTATGGTCAATTAGGACACCAGTCACAATGTTCCATTGGTATGAGCAGGAATTTACAAGGGAGAAGGATCCTTATTTAGAGACAAGTCATGTGAGGTAAATATTATGTCACGTGATGTTCTCAAAGACTGGGTAGGAGGAGTATGTGAGAATGAGACCATATTCATGTAAACTGATGGAATGAACTCAGAGGAAGTAGAAGGTTCAATAATTAAGTTTACAAAATGAGACAGAAATGGGTCCGTATAGATTTATGATTTGTTGTTAACCTTTGCCATAGACTTGTTAGAATTCTAATTTTTTCCATCAAGACACATGGTACCATCATCGATGTGATCCTAGATCTCATGATGTAGGCGCACACATCTTTCAGTATCATGTTTGTGTAGTTGGTGGTACTAGAAGAATTGACGCTCATCAAACCAATTGGGATAGGGCTTAGTAAGAGGTTGGGGGTTTGGTAATGTTAGGACTTTGTCTTTTAATAGAATTTTCAACACAAAAGTGTAAGAATTTGATAGTTACATAAAACACCAGTTGCGCTTCAGGCTCTTGACATTAGATGTAGATACCATGTTTGCAATGGAATTTTTCTTACCAGACACCAACACTATAGACCGGCCCTCAGAATTGGAATGCGAGGAAGATCCCCCAAACTATGCAACTGTCTGCTGGTATTCTCATAGCATAGCACATAAATGTGCAAAAGAGGGATACTTCATTAAAGAAATTTTTTCTTTCCAAGGCCTCTATAGGTTTCCAATGAAGACCTTTTGAACATCCAAGTTGAGAAAAGGATAAGAGGTTTGCAAGAAAAGTGCTTGATAATGTGTGATAAAGCCAATTATCTGCTCATTGTCCCCTTGCTTACATTGGACAAGATCCAAAAAGGTCATCTTCTATCTGATATTAGCTTGGAACTGTCGAAGAAATTGATTTACCAACTGATCAAATGAAAAGATGGATTTTTATAGTAAGGAACAATACCACTCAAGGGTGGTATCCTTAAGAGACCTTGGAAACAAATTATCCATCAGAGAATTGTGGTGGAAGAATTTAGTGCACATGGCATTAAACACCAAAACATGCATCAAAGGATCTCCTTTACCACCATATTTTTTAAATTTTAGAATCTCCATCCCTAAGGGATAGGAGTGTTTAAAAATAGCTATTGATAAAGGACTATGATGAAATAAGGGTTGAAATATAAGTTGTGAAGTAGCACTGGACAATTTTTCTAGGTAGTTATCCATCTGACCCATGTTCTATAACAAGGCATTCAAAACAAGGTTAGAAAATGATACAAGACTAGTGGAAATGCCACCAGAGCCACCAGCCCCCATTCCAGTGAAGACCTCACCACCAAGACCAACATGGGCTCCATAACTTCCACCAAGAACATTATATTTTCCAGAGTTAAACCCAAGGGTACTGTTGATGTGTTTTCTATGCACTTCTCAACACAGGCAGTGCATAGGGGCACTACCTCTCTTGAAAGACAATCTTCCACAATCAAATTGCAGAACACTATCCCAAGGTCTCTAATGTCAGGTCTTGACGGTGCTTGGAATATTTCAGTTGTTTGATGTGATTTGCTAGAATCACAAGGTGGACTTATGGATGAGTTACAAAGCAAGTGAAGTTGAGTCTTTAAAGTTCCTAAGATGGAGAAATTGTCATGCATTTATTGTAGGTTCAAATAGCATTCTTGAACTCCATTTTTATCATTGGATTTAGCTTTACAATGTGCAATGAACCTTTCCTAAGGTTACTTATTAAAAAAGAAAAAAAGGATAGGGAAGAGAGGAGGCTCCTAGGTCTGCAACTAAATGTGAACAGTGATAATGGAGTTCCTACAATGGAAAGCTTACTGGAAACAATATTCCACTTAACCAGAAATCTCACAGTCTCATGGAATTTGTGCTATCTTCTAAGGTCTGTGAATGTTTCATCTTTCATTCACCATGTACATGCATAAACAAAGATGAAAATGTAGGGCAGCTTTGGATTTAAGCCCAGACTAACTTTACACAGCGATCTACCATCAGCAAACAACAAAAAGTATGGACTAAGAAGGCATCTACACAGCAGGAATTTTCATAATCATAGGATAGCATTCCTAAAATCTATCAAGGCAAGAGAACAATTAACTAGAACAACAATAAAAATCTAAGTTAAACATCTAACAATGGAGGTTGAATCAAGCAACATGTGAGAAACTCAGAAAATGCACCAAGTCAATGTATTTTCATTATAAATTTCTACAGCATGTCTTTACAACAACTCAACTCCCTTTGAAAATGAGAGGAGACCCCTATTTATAGTGCCCCAAAATTAAAATAAATGGCGAAGATTAATTCTCATTGTGTGGCCAAGATTCATTACAAAATAGGGTTTCACCAACCCTCAATATATTACAATTTAAAAAAATACATTTTGTCCCTTCCCCATTTTGTCTTCTAGTGATGGCATTGTAGCCTTTTGTCTTTTAGCTGATTGTTGTTTTACTATAGCTACTCTTTAGGGAGCTCTTTATCATCAACAAGGTTGTCCTCTTGCCTTTTAGAGGCTGTGTATTCCATGAACTTCAGGATGATCGGCTGGAGTTTGTCTACTTCAATGATTTCATACCACAGAACTTGGTAGCTCCACTCCTTTGCATTGTCCTCTAACCTCTTCCATTCCTCATCATATTTTGTGCCTTGGTCCCTGAATAGTTCTGATTGATCGAAGGCATAGGCAGTAAAACTCATGAACTCCACTGTTATTTCACTAGACATCCCATCCTCCATCTTTTTTTGGAAGTAGGGCTTTACCTTTTCTGGATCCATTTGCATTGCGGGCATGTCATACTCTGTCATTAGCTTGAGATAACGAGTGCATTCTACCCTGATTTCCTTGATCCATTCTATATCCGGATCCACTTTGCTCATTATTTTCTCCAACCTTTCCTTCCTATTGTCAAAGTCCCATTGCCATACATCCATCAGCCAGTGATCGTCCTTTTTAAATGCAAGCTCCTTTTCCCATGCGGCTTTTGGAAATTGAAGGATAGCCTCGATCTTTGGGAAGGTGGAGTCATATGTTGTAGGGAAGTCAGTGCATAGCTTCTTTGTGCCCTCCAAATATTGCTACAAGTCCAAGAACTTGTTGGTTGTCTGAACAGCCTGGCTAATTCCCATGTTTCCAATGTATGAGACTTGTCAGAACCAGTCCTCTGTAGTCTTTTCCAAGTTCTTTCCTCTCTCCATCTTATCGATTTGTTCTTTGGATAGCAGTTGGGGTGCGGTTGTGGACATGGTAGGTAGGTCATCCACCGATGACCACTGCTAGATATAATCTATTAAAGCAGCCACCTGTGCTTTAAGCTCATCTTTTGAAATCTTGTCTTGTTTTATCAAATGCACCACCATGGCCACTAACTCCTCAAGATTCCCTACCTTCTGTTCTTTGGTGGCGGTCCCTAGATCCATGGTGGGGATGTTGTAAGTTATCCCTTCCTGACCTACCACAGGTGTGGCTATTTGCACAGCTTGAGACCTAGAAGCATCCATCGTTACCTTGGATCAGATCTTAAGCTTCTTTTCCTTCTTTGTTGTGATCTGAGCTCGAGCTAAGATAGCTTCTAGTCTCACCCTCGGGTCCTTGAGTATGGGGGTTTTCTTTTCTAGTTTTTTTCTAACCACTCTAGTACGGAAAACTTGCCCTTGGGTGACTCACAATCACCCTCGCCTTCCCTAGTTGAGACCCTAATTTCCCCACCCTTGGGGGGCTCCTTTTCTCTTTCAGCAACATCTCCTTCTTCATCATCGGAGTCCTGGGCAAACAGGAGGCGCTTGACAGGAAGCTTGGTTGATAATAGCTGTTGGGGAATTTCTTCCTTCTCTATCTTCTTGGTTTGCTCGTCTTCAGGTTTGTGTTCCTTGGGTTGCTCAATTTTGATGCTCTTTACAGCTGGAGCCTCACTCTCAGGTATATCTTCTCCCAGACTATCCTTCTGTTGTTGTCCTTCTTCTTCAAGGGGCGACCTTTCTGCCTCCGTTTCAGTGCCCCTCGGCTACCGAGCCAGCTCTTCCTCAAGATCATCATCAAAGGCATGCACGATGACCCTACCACCACCACCCTCCTCCTCATCCCTGCTCTTTGAGGAACCAATTCCCTCTTCTTCGTAATCCACCCTGTCAATAGTGCGATGTTCATACTCTGGGTGCTCATGGTATTCATCGGCCTCCTCCTCAAAGGGCCTCGAGGCTTCTTGCTCTCATTTTTCCCACTCCTTAGAGATTAGCATGGTGGCTTCCATAGTCGGCGGCCCTGTCGGAGGCTATGAAGGTTGGGTAGTAGCGAGGACTTGAGCCAAGGCAACTTGAAGAGTGGGATCCATAAGGATCTGGGAGAGCTCATAACGGATATCCTGCATATGCTTTGAGAAGGCCTCAAGGAAGGTGGGAGCGAGCATTGGTGCCGCCACTGTAGGTAATGGGAGTGATGTAGTGGGTGACATGGCAGCAGAGGATGGAGGAGTAGTCATAGCGGAGGAAGAGTCAATCACAATTATGGACCCAGTCAGAGGCGAAGGAGTAAGATGGATAGAGATGTCCACTGTCGACGAGGATGCGGCGACCATAGCCAGGGAGGTAGATGATGGGGGAACCAAAGCAGGTAGAGCCAAAACAGGTTTGATTTGATCAATACCTTTTGCTTCTTCTTCTTGCGTCAAGAGTTGTTCCGCCGTGCCCCCTGTTTGCTTAAGTCTTTTGGAGGGTGAGCCTCTTGTTTCTTTCCCTGTATAGACTTTAGGGTCAGGAGACTATTCCACTTATGTCTCTTTTCTCTTCTTGAGTCTAGTGACCAGAGGATACTTGGATGTCTTGCCCGTTGAAGTGGTGGTAGCAGCATCTTCTATGGTACTTGGCTCACTTTTAAGCCCTTCATAAGTCAGGACCACCCCCCGTTGTTTCAATTGGGCTACCTGCCCATCAACCCAATCCTTAGTATGGGCCAAGATTGGCTTGGTTATAATGTCAAGGTCATTAACCTCCTATTCATCCTAGTCTATTGTAGGTAGCGGCAAGTTGGCAACTGCGGGATACTTGGGGTCCATTATGGTGCTCTCGTCTTCTTTGACTTGGTCCGATACGGGAAAGGGCTGCACCTTTCTTACAAAATGTGTAGTCATCCACATATAGTGCCTTACGCGTACCTCTTTATCATCTTGACAATCCCCCAAAAATTCTTCAATGTGGTGTAGATGAGCGAACCTCGGTCCTAGTGCCTTCCTTACATGTCCATGCGGGTCCATCCGTGGGCGGGCAGTGTGTAGATGAAAATGGTAATCCTTCAGTTCTTTCTCGAAGTTACTAGCACACTGGGAAGTCTGTAGTTTATACATGCCCCGGCCAAGAGTCATGGGATAAGAGATCCCTGCTATGTGCTTGCCACTGAAGATTGCATGTATGTGTTGGAGCTGCCGAGAAAGCTCCAATAAGATGATTCGGTCATTGGGGTATCGAGGCAATTTGTTCGGCCTTTCAGTGAAGCCCTAGGCACGGATGTATGTGAGCTTCAGGTATTGAATGAAGAGGAAGGAATACTACTTTAAGAATTCCTGAGCACTATGGGAAACCCTCTTTTTGAAATCCCTAGAAATCATTCTGATGATATGGCCGATCAAGGTGTCATTCACTCTGCAATACTTCCTCTTGAAGTTTTTGTACTAGAGCTGGAGGTTTTTGTCATAAGGTTTTAGTTTTCAGCCCTACCCTTCATCAGGCACCACAAACAACCCATTGTATTGCCTCTGATCCGCCAAGGAGTAGATGAGGTATGAAGTCATATAGAATTTGGAGCTTTTCTTCACGTTGAGGAACTACTCATGAAAGTAGTTGCTTATTATACCTCCCAATAGAATGAGGTATTTGTGGTAACATCTTCATTCCCCTAAAGGATCTATTCGACGAAGTATACCATCCATTCCTAAAAGAAGGCAGCTGTAGGGAGGCTCATCACCCTACTTAGCATTGTGACCAAGTCGTGGTAGTCTTTGTGGAAGTCACTGCGGAAGAGTTCGTGAGGAACCTTCGTAGCACTGCCCTGCTTTCCCTTAAGCCAATGCTGATTTATTGACCTTTTACAGCCCGTCAAATTATCATCCCATGCTGCCTGACATTCTTCAATGGTGGGAATTTCCATTTCTTGAAAAGTAGGGATATGGAAGGTTTATGTGATTCCTCCAGCTGACATGTCGGTGAGAATGTTACCATCCCTGTCGACAATTGTTCTTGTATCTGATTGATATGCCTGCCGACAGGCCATGACAAGCTCCAGGGCTACAAGAGATGGAGGAAAGCCTGCTTCCTTTGCTATTCCACTTTTTCTTATCAGTCTTGCATTCTTGGTCATTGGATTGACCCTGACCCTTTGCTTGAACTCGTCAATATTGACATGGCCTATGTTGGTGTCGGTGATTTCTTTCCAGTCCGTGGTAACCTTCGAGTGCAGAGGCTCACCCTAAAACTAGTATTTCATTTGATCCTTATCTTCTTTCCCTCAAGGAGTTTTGCCTGACTTCTTTCCTTTGTCCTTTTTGACGGCTACCTCAAAGGTCCCGCACCAAATTCCATATATTTTGCAAGCAAAGACGTAGTAAGTGCAATTGATTACGAAAGCATTCATGTTAGTTGAAATCCCAAAGATGAAATCCATTTTAAATAATCTATCAAGCATAACATGATACTTTTATCTCCTGATGTCATTGGTCTTTTGATTGAGGGCATTTGGACAGTTCAGACCTGGAGGGTTGTACTTCCCTGGTAGGAATGTTGTTTGGGTAGGCAAATGGAGCAGAATGATCTGAAAGATTCTTTTCGATCGAATTTTGATAATTTAAAAGGTTCGCAATGGAGAGGACCAAAATTAAGTATGTGGGTCAAGATTAGATTTCAAATTTGGGCCCATTTGGATGGATTTAGGAGCATCCAGAGGTCCAAGGCCGGAAAGCCATCTGGAGATGGCTATTTTGGATGATCGAGCAGATACGGAGTTCCAGGATAGGAACCCCAGGGTTTGGGGCCCAGGGCCCGGCAGGTCCAAGGGCGGCCCGCAATTTTAAGTTATCAGGCCTAGAGGGTCGGGATGCCGTGGTGCTTTCGCTGTCCGAGACAACGATCGTCAAACAGAAGTTCAGAGGGGGCGGTCCAGCAAACCGGACCCAACTCCTTGGCTAGACACTAGATTTCATTGTGAGTCTCATGATGATCGAGAAGGTAGAGCTTGGAGTTCAGAAGGGCAGGGAAGATTTTCCATTTTTCCTCGGCAGAAATAGGGCAGAGTCCCGGATGGCGAAGCCTAGCGCAATCGAGGACTTTTAGTGTATATGTGGGCTTCCCAGTGGCAAATGGAGGTCTGGGACTCGGGGGGGCAGAGGGATATCAAGCGTTCACCGTTCACAACGATGAAGATCACGTGGAATCCTGAGGACAGAAGTTTGAGAACCGGGACCCGGCAGACCAAAGGGTGGTCAGGAAGTTTCGCTAGCAGATGGCGATTGGGAGGGAAAAACCTAAGGACTGGGAGGATGGGACCCCTTCACCATCAAAGAATGGCAAGAGAGGAGAGGAAATTCGGATGTGAAATCCTGGAGGCCTGGGAGGTCAAGACGGAGGTCGCCGTTACCTTCAAAACTCAAGCTCAAAATGCCAGACAGCGAACCGCCAGCGGAAGTCCGAGGTTGCAGGCCCAGGGAACGAGGGAGCTATTTTGAAATTTTTGGTTTTTTTGCTAAGTCCCAGCCGGCGAAGGGAGCGTTCAGGCTGAGGGGCACGAATGCCCCTATGAAGAACGGTCACGTGGGGATAAAGCTCTGGATCGATCCTGAGGGAACCACGGGTGCTTTCTCATTTTTTGGTGACATGGATTTTGTTTGTTATGCCATGCTTCATTATTCACATGTCCCTTTAATCATTATCGTTCATTTTAAGCCTTATAAAATCATGAAAACAATGTTCGGGAGGGTGAAGGGAAAACCTACCTCGAACACTCAATGTGGGGAGGTGTGGAATCTACTCACGATCAGAAAGTGATGATGAGGGCGACGATCGATGGAGGCCTCAAAGATAGTGGGCTCCTCTCTGGCAAGCTATGATCCCACTCTGCAACATTGACAAGTGAGAATGACAGATTTGGACAAGTTGTTTATACCCCAACCACCATTAATGGCTGCAATAAATGCAAGTACGGCGAACACTTGGGTCGATGGATTTGAATTTGCAGACGGCGGAGGGAGTCCCAAGGTCCAGCGACTGGGAAGATGCAGGATGACAGCTGTTTGGAAACTTCAGCTCGACGGTCACTGGCGGAAAAGAGGAAGTCAGGGCCTAGAGGACGGAGTTTTGCCAAAGGTTCGCTGTCAGAAACGGCGAAACCTTCACGGAGTTCCGGGCTCGAAAGTCCAAAGGTCTGGGTTTAGAATATTCGAAGGCAGCCAAGATTTCCTCACAAACATTTTGGATGGCAAAGATGGAGCTGGGACCCAGGGTCTGGGAAGACTCAACCCATTCGCCGTCCGGGACGGCAGACACGAGAGGGAAACCCGACCAGGGAAACTCGAGGGGGTAGGCCCGGCTGGGTCCAGGGCCGCTAGCAGAAGTAAACTGCTAGAGAGACCCCAGAAGGCCTCAAAACTTGACAAAACTAGCCAAGGAGAAGTACAGTCAACTTATGATGAAACTTTGGAGGTACATTGACCATCAGGGGCACAAAAATGAGGCACGCAAAATGAGGCGGCGACAAAAATGACCCGGCAAAGGAAAGAAAAGAGGGTCCCCATTTTGAACGAGGCGTGTGTGCTAAGGGCACAATAGGTGCCTTGTTTACTTTAATGGTGGAGGCAGTTGAGGAACAACGATAGTGTTGATGGACAAGCTAGTCTTGGCCATGTACATCGACACCTTGGGCATCAAGAATTCTATCTGTCTTTTAGTGATCTTGGACCCAAGATCTTGGGAAATTCCACACCTAGGGTTGTATGATGGGACATGATTGTACACTATGTTGGCAATTCCCTGAAGGAATTCAAGATCTACCTGGTCCTTATCCAACATAACTCTCAAGTCATTAACAACCTTAGCAACCTTAGTTATAATTCTTTCTTTTCCTAAATACTCTCCAAACTCTGAAAGTATTTTGTTTAGGGAAATAATTTTCTCTATAGGAATCTTGAGAGCGTCATCTTCCTCCATAGATGAAGCGGAAGGAGAAGCAAGAGTAGGAATGTGAGGATCTTCCACAAAGGGACTAGAAAAACTTGTAATTGTTCTAGAGACTAACTCATCAAAATAGAGACATATAATGACTTTTTTAGGATTCATCTTTATATGTCACATGCTTCTTATGATAACATGCCCAAAGGTCGTAGATTGGGTTGTAAAGCTCATAAAGCTTTACAACACACTTGAGATGCAACAAAAGAGTTCTTGATAAAAAAGAAATGGAACTGAATAAGTTCATGTTAGGTTCACCAAAAATGTAGAAGAGGGGGATCCATCACCCTCATGACTCCAAGTCATGGAAGAGTCCTAGGGAATGGACTACCCTAAACTACCTCGAGTTGACTAGACAGGTTTGAAAGAATGAAAGATTAAGGCTGAAAAGGAATGGTGAGTAGTGCACCACTTTCCTTTTGCTAAAACCAAATGTTTATAGAATCAGAAGATCCAACTACAAAATTTTCAATTTGCTACCTAGACAACTCACTGTCTTATGATGATAGCACATATCTTAGACTCCAACGCAGTGCATTGGCGTCTCAGGGACATGTTGGTGTCCTGTATGGAAAAGATCCAAAATGAAAAGAGAAAATGATGTAAGCCTAATAACTATCTGATTGGTTTTTTTCACTATTTGATGAAAAGTACAGAAAATTCAAAAAATGAAAGTACTTGAAAAGAAACTATTCAAAATGGACTATTCTAGAAATGACAAAGAGAGGATAAAAAAGAGGTATCATCTTTCCCATGACTTGATTCTTCAATTAGCTCCAATCGAACATGACTACACACACAGAAATGAGAAAAATGGGATTTGTTTGAGGTTTGCCTCATTCAGACCCTCATTTTGGTTTTCCCACCTCCACGGACAACCAAGATGCCACAAGATATGGAAATCAATAAAAAAAAAGTAGAAAATAAGTAGTGCAACTAGATAGAAAGCAAATACAATTGAAATGTTATCTAATAAGCATGATGATGCAACAAAATAGAAAGATACAAAGTTACCTTCCCAACTACGAGCTCTTAAGGCCAATAGCGGAAGGAATAGATTGATACCTATTGGACTCAAGGAACACTGAGAGGGGGGTGAATCAGTGTTCAATAATATTTAAATTTCAATTCAGATCTTAAACCATTTACAGCATTTCAATAGAAGTAAAGATGCAAGCACAAGAATGAAACAATCAAAACACCATAATGCCAATATTTTTATGTGGAAACCCTATTACGGGAAAAAACACGTTGGAAGTTAATCCACAATTTATACTCTGTTAAAAGTATGAAGAAAATGGGGAATGCACATGTATTCAGGCACATTTCCTAGAACTCACTGCTCAAAATTAGGAAGGCTCACTACCTTACAATATATTTGGATTACAACAAAAAGTTGAACTGAGAAAGTAGCATCTACAAATGCCTGGTTTCAGTTCCGATGAGGCTCATAGATTATATTTTGGACCTTTTGTCTAATTATGCACTTCACTATGCTCTGCCTTAATTCACTTCACAAAAATCCTCTTCTTACAAGTGAAACTGTACCTAATCGCTCAACAAACCCTTATGTTATTTTCACATTCCGAACATGCACCAACTCACTACAAAATGAATTAATTGATCTCTTATATATATCTGCAAGCAAGAATTCAATCGCTATATGTTAGCTTCATCACAATAAAAATATTTCCCAATAGTTGGCTCAATCCACATTAAATATTTGATGTGTACCCATCAAGGTCGGCTACAGCTATGATGTGGCCCCAAATCAAAATGCTTGAACATATAAATATTTAAACAATTACTCTGTATGCATCCACGACATGCCATATTCACTGAGTCGGCCACCATGAGCTAATAAACAGAAAATCATTTTGTCGGATCTCCTATCTTAACCACTGATTGATGCAACATCACAAAACTTAACAATAAGATAAAATAGATACTTAAAAAATTTCCCCGAGATGCACAACTCAAAATGATAATCTAGTGAAGCATACAGATCAACATACTAACCGGATACCATGTTCTTCATTTTCACTTCCTGTAAAACTATGTTCTTTACTCTGCTTGTCGGTATGAACAAATCTTGATCTGTAGACCGGAATAATGACTTAGGTTGCCATCAATGACAACACTAGAAGCCATATTCCAACAATCTCCCCCTTTGGAATTGATGGAAACACTTAGTGAAAAATGACTAAATGTCGGAACCAATATGATTACGCTGCCAGAGTTCAAAATTTCAAAATTTCAAAACACAACGCCCCCTTAGAATGATAAAGCATTTTTCACTGCTCTCTCTCCCCCTTTGACATCAATGACAAATATTTTGGATCTCCCCCTTTGCTAATTCAAAAGTTTTATCAAAATTTGAAGAAATACACCTGCTACTCGAGTCAAAAAATTATCTTGTACTTATCTTTCATTTCTTGAAGAAATTTTTTGCAAGCTTCTACTGAAATCCCAATGATTAAAATCAAGTTGTTCTCAAATGTCTGGTTGATAATTCAGATGAGAGATTCCAGAATTGTGATTGCCTCTTCTAATTTCTCTCCTTTCCTTAGAACCTCAATCAACTACTCCAATCTACATTCGGTTAAATCCTTCACTTTCAAAAAAGTGTCCACAAGGTTATTTCTATTGAAAAGAACTTTTTTCTACTTAGACTACAATTCTTGAATCCTTTTCTTGACTGCGCCATCCTGATCCTGAGATATGTTATAATTTTGGCCAATCTTGTTCAACTCAGATTCAATCTGCTCCAGCTTATCTTTGTATTTCCCAACTGCATGAGGCCAACGAAGATAATAGTTGTAGATGTTATTGGTTGTATTTATGCATTGCCTCAACACATTCATTTTCCTTTTTAATTTGGTAAGAGATAGCTTGAACTTCTCTTTCAGATGTAGAATTATTTCTTCCTCTTTCATGTCCTTGGACTCAAAGACCATGGCTTCATTAATGCATTCAATCATCTCTTTAGGAAACACATTTTGTAAACTCTCCAAACCAATGTTATTGTACTTAGTGTGCTCTCGATCAGGTCCTGCTCATATGAGGGTCTATCAGACCATATGTCAGCAATTTTTTACATCCCATTTTTCTCTTGAACAAGTTGTAGTATCTTTACTTTGGATAAAACACCTTCTTCTTCACTTCCTTCTGCTATAACTACATCCAGTTCAACTAACTCTAGTTCTTCCCTTAGAGAGTACTCATCAGATTCTTCATTTGGTATGTCCACAATCACTAGATCTTTACCTTTTTCTTCAATTTTTGGAATTGTGTGTGTCGAAGGAGTGTAATGAACAATATCTTGAGCTCTTTTCTTCTTCCTCTCCATTTCACTGGAAGAGGATCCAACTTCAAGTGCTCTTACTGGAATGGAAATGATAATTTCTCCAAATTTCCCAAGAAATTCTTTAAAGAAATTTGCATACTCATGCTTATAGTTTGCCAAAGTATTAAAATGTTCAAAAATATATTTACAAACTGGTTCATTCTCTTTCCATACAACATTATTGATCTATGGAAAGCAATTCAGAAGATACATCACAAGACATATGACCAAGCTACCAAACCTAAAGGGGTAATCTGCCTCCTTTTTTATTGAACATTTTCCATCAATTGATCTTTTAGCAATCTGCACAGGTCAAAATCATGATCCTCCATTATAATTTTATGAGAGATGTAAATTGTACCTGCTAAAGTTGCACGTTCCCTATTTCTAAAAAATATTTTGTATGAGATTCCATGCGCAATGTACCTTGTTATCAAATCCTTGATCATCGAAATTATCAAAGCCCTTTGATCTCTAGTTACTCTGGTTAGGGTTTCAACTTCCTTGTTTTGAATTGACTTCTTTTTCGGTATATCCCCAACATTGCATAATCTAGTTAGATTCTTAATCACCTCTTTTGAAATGGGATAGGGTTTATCCAGAGTTAGAATTTCATCATTCAATTTGTTCAGGATAAACCTAACGAGTTTTGCATTATCAAAATAGGGAAATTCACTCCAAATGTCCAAACTTTTGTGTTTCACACCTCCAAGCCATTTCAATTCATCGGTCGACAACATATTTCTCACATCCTAATCTTTTCACTGTTGTATTCATCTAAATTTACCATTCCTTTGACTTGCTTCATTTTCCTTTCTGTACCGAACAAGTTTCTACCGAACACCAAATTAAGTATGAATTCTACAAGCAACTGAAATACTTGATGAATTCACCACCGAATTGACTTTACTCCTTCGAAATTTTGTTGCAGAGGATCTCCTTCTGTTCTTTTTCAATGCAAGGACACAAATGAGGGTTCCAAATACCCTTTTATAACTCACACACCTAACCCTTTTCATCTCATTAAATATTTTTCCCTAGGTGTTCCAAATACTCTGTTTTCTCAAACAACAAAAGAAGAATTCATCTGCGGACCTTCTACTTCACAAACTTCTGCACAAGCGATTACCGATACATTTGTAAACCATTAGCACAACTACTGACAACTTCCTACATTCTGATGCCAACTATCGACAGGGGAACAAAGGATTTTCTTGAAAAACTCCCCTTAGGCCAATGGCCTAAGATCAATTTTTGGAGGAATTACTAGAAACTACTTCCGGTTCAGGCTTATTTCCTTCATTAGATTCATTCTTCCTTTCCCATGTTTCTTAATTTGATCTCTTATCTCTTCAATAGTCACTTTCCATTTTCCTTTATAATTTTTCTATGAAATTTTTCCTTTGTATACCGGACCTCTTCTATCCATGTTTTTGTTCCTGTAGAATCTTACAATGTGACCAAATCTATTGTAGTTGTAACACACAACATTTCTTTATCTAGACCAATAATTCCATTAATTTCCTCTTGATCTGCATTGATTAGTAAAATGCCCAAATCTTCCATAGGTGTATCATTTAACATTCCTTACACTGATAGACATACTTTTGCATTCAATTGATTTATGACCAAACTTGTTGCAATTGAAACACTGATTGAGAAATGATGGACTGCTTGAATTCATTTTACTTCTACACTAAGAATCCATATGACCAAATTTATTACAAGCAAAGCAGTGACCATTAAAATTTTGAGCATCGGGTTGTCTTACTGGATACCTTTTTCCTTTGTTCATCTCATTTCTTTGTCTGGAATCCTTATGTTCAGATCTGGAGCTTTCTCCCTTTTCATATCCAAGACCTCGCTTGTCACTTGCATCCTTTTGTCCTTTAGTTAGTTCATCAAGCTTAGCATAACTAATCTTAAACTTCTTCTTGTATTCATTTGCAGTAGTGAGTTCATCTCTAAGAATAACTATCTGTCTTTCAAGTTCTTGTTCATTATTTCTGGAATGTTGTTGTTCAATCTCCAGCTGAATGAATCCACTATTAACTTTGTTGCATTCTTTAGATCTTTCTTTAAAGGATCGGGCCAGATTCTTCTCATTCTTCCTTCTTTCTTTAATCTCCTTAGTTTTCCTCATCACCATAGATTCCATATCAAGCTTTAGAGCAGCATTGTCTCTAGCAAGTTTTCCACATTCTTCAGTTATTTCTTTTAAATTTTGATTCAATTGAACATCTTCCAAGATTTTACTTTCTTTATGCTTCAGCTGATCACATAGTTCCTTCCTCTTTTCTCTAGACTCATTGATTTTATCCTTCAATGATTGAATGAATTTTTCAGCATCCTCAAGATTTGCTTTTAATTCCAGGACTTCTGCTTTAGACTAATCAAGATCATCAAGTTCCACCAAAATCTATTGTTGAAGACCATCAGAGTCCATTGCATTCCAAGATCCACCTCAAGCTGTCAAACTTCTTCAGAGGAACCTTGCTTTGATACCAATTGTTGGACTCAAGCAACACTGAGAGGGGTGGGTGAATCAATGTTCAACAATATTTAAATTTCAATTCAAATCTTAAACCATTTACAACATTTCAACAGAAGTAAAGATGCAAGCACAAGAAGGAAACAATCAAAACACCATAACTCCAAGATTTTTACGTGGAAACCCTGTTAGGGGAAAAACCACGATGGAAGTTAATCCATAATTTATACTCTGTTAAAATTATGTAGAAAAAGGGGAATGCACATGCATTCAAGCACACTACCTAGAGCTCACTACTCAAAATTAGGAAGTCTCACTACCTTACAATATGTTTGGATTACAAAAAAAAGTTGAACTAAGAAAGTAGCATCTGCAAATGCCTGGTTTTAGTTCCGGTGAGGCTCATAGATTAGATTATGGACCTTTTGTCTGATTCTGCACTTCACTCTGCTCTGCCTTAATTCGCTTCACAAAAATCCTCTTTTTCACAAGTGAAATTGTGCTTAATTGCTCAACCCTTCTGATATTCGCACATTTCGAACATGCACCAACTCACACTACAAAATGAATTAATTGATCTCTTATATATATCTGCTAGCAAGATTTCAATCGCTATATGTCAGCTTCAGCACAATAAAAATATTTCCCAATAGTCGGCTCAATCCACATTAAATATTTGATGTGTACCCATCAAGGTCAGCTAAAGCTATGTTGTGGCCTCAAATCAAAATGCTCGAACATAGAAATATTTAAACAATTACTCTATATGCATTCGCGACATGCCATATTCACTGAGTCGGCCACCATGAGCTAATAAACAAAAAATCATTTTGTTGGATCTCCTAACTTAACCATTGATTGATGCAACATCACAAAACTTAACAATAAGATAAAATAGATCCTTAACAACTTTCCCCGAGATACACAACTCAAAATCATAATCCGGTGAAGCAAACAAATTGACATACTAACAGAATACCCTATTCTTCATTTTCACTTCTGATAAAACTCTATTCTTTACTCTGCCTGCCGATATGAACAAATCCTTATTTGTGGACCGAAATAATGACTTAGGTTTCCATCAATGACAACACTAGAAGCCATATGCCAACAACACCGCCATGTAGAGAAGATGAAGCTTGATGATCCTGCAATGAGAGTGGTGTTGCAATGAGAGTACGTTGTTGGAGCTAAATGAGAAGCTTGCACCAAGAAGAACAATGGTGTAGAGGCAAGAATGTGAGAATGAAGTGCTAGAATGTGAAACAAAGTGCAAGAATGAAGCTAGACTAAAGAAGTTAGAATGAATTTCTCATTTGAGTGAACAAAATGGAGGCAAGAGGTCAAATTTCTTTAGTCAAGGGAGGCAGGGAATGTTACTCTTCACAACCAATGGAAAACGTAGCATCTCTACAAATTGCAGGGGCAAGAATCTTGTCAAGACGACAGCATAGCACACGGATGTCCACACGACGAGTGTATGTCCCTAACAAAGATTCCCCCACTAATGCAAAAAGATGCAGCTAGGTGCAAGGTACAAGGTGGCAGAAGTGAATTTTACATCATTGAGTTTATATTTTCTAAGGTAGGGGAAATTAAATGGGGAATTTTCCTAGGGTGCAAATTCATGCCATTACAATATGTTCATATTTTCCTAGCACCTTTATCATATTGATGTGCTAAAATTACAAATGATTCACCTTGTTTCCATGTTATGCTCTTCTTTGTGGTTGGTCATTCCTAATTGCTACCACTACTTTCAATGCTATACTTCCAAAACCCTTTTGAAGCCAGGTCAAGCCATATATTTTTTATTAATTTTTATGCTTTTGGATTTGATTGTGTGCTAATTTTTTCATCAACATTTTTTATCACACTCAATGATCCATCATATTTTTTTTTTTATTTATCCCCCTAGCATGTAAGCAAGTCTATGATGTATCCTCCTCTGTCTCTATCAATTCAACTTTCTTGTTATGCTCATTGTTGTTAAATATGTATACCATCATTATTTATTATCATGTCTCTATTCATTTACTATGATGCCTCATCTTTAATGATAGTATAAATAACTATCAACTAAGAAACCATATCAGTTTACATAGATTTTTGTAGGCCAGGTTTCATTGAGCTTGAATCAACACCAAGTCCTCTCAAATGTCACTTCAATGATTAATCTAAATAAAATCTTCTCTCCTGGTCGAGAATATGCATGAATAACCATTCATTAGGTAGATCCAAAAAATGGATGGCAACAAAATATGCTATTAAGAAACAAATTCTTGAGAAAATATTAGAAATCATAGGAAAAATCTACAAGAATGTTTTGTCACATTGGCCTTTGAACATCTACTCAAATCCTTTAACATTGTTTTCTTGCATCATCCTTTAATATGACATTGTTGCATATTGATATGTTATGTTACAATTTATATGTCAACCTAGAGGCTCATTCATAGGTTGCACCATATTTAAACATACTATAAAGTGTTCCACATAGGTCACATTTTGTGCCTTAGTTGAGCTACCCTTATATGCTCTATGTTGGGTTTCACATTCCCTATGCAATTTATTCTTTCCTTAAGAATTACAATATCCTGGACTTGTATAAAAACATCAACATTGTATTGTGCTCTCTAGTGAAGGCTACATCATTTCTCATTTACTATTTGCATACTTTGTGTAGCATATCCAAGAAACTCGGGTTTGTACATCTCAATTTGTTTGTTTACTAATCATGCAAGTTGTACAAACCATCAGACTACACACTCTTACCCTTCTTTATTGAAGTTGTCATGCAATTTGTACTAAAATATTAGTAGAACCTCTATCACTTGTGTATCAAAACTAGGAGTGTCTTCCTTTCTTGTTAAATGCAAGGCTTGACTATGGATAGGTCTAGTGAAATACATATTTCTTCTAAGGCCATGTTTAACATTTCAATATCATGGAAAATAATTTTAAGAAATGATCGCAACATAGGCAATAATTATGATTGAGATTTTGTTCATATCCAAAAAAAATAAAATGTTAATACTCCTATATTTTATTTAGCATACTCCCTAGTGAATGTTATATGATGGAATTCTCTCAAACATCTATAGTTCTTGTATTCTATTTTTAAAGGTATAATTTACAATCCATTAATAAATTGGACAACTATTAATAAGAAAATATATTATTCTATATTGTTTTTGCCTTTTTTTCTTTTAAAAAATGGGATATAAAATTATATTGCATTCTCTTTATTTACAAATATTGGTCATACAATTGAATCTCATCACTTTTACATCATTAGTGTGTCACATATCCCTTTCTAGACAAGTAAAATAAAAAAACTATCAAAGTGTATCCAAAAGTAAAAACTACAAAAGATTATCCTTGGACTATTATTTGAAGACCCATCAACTTCAAAAGGATTCCTTCAAACTTTTAGCATCCCCTCTACAAAAGTATGTGTACATTTGAATGCAAAATAAATTTAAATTTGGTTTGATCCTTATTTCATATATTAAGTACATGCTTATATGCATAGTTGAATTTTTTTTATTTTAGACATGCTTTTTCTTTGAATTTCTATCAATCAAATGTCTATGGCTAGACTAGGTAGAGTTATTTGGTCGAAGGACAATGTATACAAGTTTATTAGGTTGATTGTATATCTTTGCATTTGCATTGAAATAGATGTACTAAATATTTCGCTAAGAGATTATTTATTTATTTAGTCAATGTTTTGTAATAAATCAACAGGTTTGCTATTTTAATAAACCAAATGTCTACTTTTATTTTAAGTAAGATGGCTCCCTATAAATGAATATTATTATGTGTTAGGGTCCACATCTCTCTTGAAATATTCTGTGCTTTTTTGATGATAGGCCATTATATGACACAATTGATTTTAGAATTTATCAATCGTATAGGTTAGATATAAATATTTTACTTTTACCCAAGATAACTATAAATAACACTTTGTGGGTAAAAATTCATATAGAATCGGACTTTTTCAGTTAAGGTAGTATTTGGGTAGGCAACCCAAAAAGACTCAATGTTTCTAATCTTTAAGATTTTATTTTATTATTTATGCATTAATAGTTGCAATATCAATTTTTTTATCCCTATTTCTTTCCAAATAGATAAAGATAATGAATCATGCATATATATATGTTACATTATCTATCTCAAAGACACTCTAATTTGTATACTTAAGTGATTTACATTACAAGGAAATAACTTTTGTTCTTAATCAAAACTTTATGATCTTCTACTGTCTATTTTTTGGTTGATCATAATGTTGGGATATGGTGTTGTACACTATTGCATAAAATGTTATATTATAATGTTGTAATTAAATAATTATTTAGTTGTGATGCACCTAAGTGGTGTGGTTAATCACACTAAGTAATTATTTGGGGACCACTTAATGTTATATTATAACATTTTATTATTATTTAATGTGTGGGAGACATGTGATAATGAATTAATATTGGGGAAATATTAATAAAGTGAAAACTTAGTACCCAATATTAAATAAGGGATTAGTGGTTTTGTGGCACATGGTTTTGTCTTACCACTTGGAACTGTGTTTGTGTGAGCTTGAATCTATAAAAGCAAGCACATTTTTAGTGGTTCAGGTTGGTTGGGTGAGTGGGTTGTCATTATTGAGTCTTTCTGAGGAGTGCATATGTGAAGCATGGCATGGGATGTTTGGATTCATGCTTGGACGCATGAGGATGCATTGGAGAGGCTTAATGCTTCATAGGTATTCATTGTAACTCGTGTATGCTTTACTGTCGAATAATAGATGGAGTATGGATGCTTTTAGACGCTGGGGTTTTCCCTCTTGAGAGTTTTCCCAAGGTATATCTTGTGTTATCTTGTGGCTTGACTATTTGATTTATGCATTATGGTTACTTGTATGCATGTTTATCTCTCATGGGGTTATGTAGGAAATGGATTAAGATTGTGGGTTGAATGCATTATTTCCTAACAAGTGGTATCAAAGCTTTCATGGTTGATGGGTTTTTGTTATAACCCTAGTTTGAGAGACTTTTTGTAAAGTTGAAGTCATGGCTATGCATGATAGATTTGAGGCATTACAAGATATGGAACACATGTTGCAGGTGTTTGTTTACATATTTGGGTTTTTGGGTTATCAAGATTTGTTGGGATTATTGCAAATATGAAGCTTAAAAAATTTGGGTCAAAAGGGTTTTTTGTATTGAGATTTCATATGAGGGTTTTGTAGGGGAAATTTCATGGATGGCCTCTTGAGATAAAAAGAACCTCACCATTGGATCTAGGAGGCCTGAGACATGAAAATGACATAAAATTTGACCTATTTTGGTCAAGTTGAAAAAAATGCAAAAAAAATTGGCCATAAGGCTTATTCGATCGTACAACGAAGTTGTAGAAAAAATAAATAAATATATTAAAAAATCTATGGTGAAAATCTTTAAATCGAACCCTTTCAAAAAAATTATTAAATCCTGCAAATATGAAAAATATTAAAAGGTTATTAAACTTTTAGAAATATTATATATAGGGGGGCTCAGGGCCCAGACCCTGTACCCACCCCTGACAGTCTATAGACTGTCGATCATCCAGGGCTATCAGCCCCCCATCAGCAAGCTGTCGATCAGTCGATCGGTTGATCGGCAACCGATTTTCGGTACAACCACAACCAACGGTAACAAAAAATAACCGCCAAAAAATTTAAATTCCTTTTTAAATGTTTTTAAAATCTTTTTTGAATCTATTGATTTGTAAAGTTTAAAAGGATTAATCAAAATTTCTATGGTTTGAAGTCCAACACATGGATTTGAAAATGGAAATTTTAAATGAATTTAAATCTTATTTGAGTTTTACCACCACTTTTGAGTGGCACACCACCAGGGCGCCTCCTGGGTGCTACCGGCCAGCTACCATTGTTGGTGGGCTGCCCAAGCGCCACCAACAAGCCACCTATAGGTCAAATTGAACTTTTATAGCAATTTTCTACAAACTTGCATAACTTTTTCCCACAATGTTAGATTTTCAACTTCGCATACTTGTTGGAAAGGTAGTTCCAAAAGCTATGTAGTGGTATAGGCTTGGTTTCTTGATTTTTACATTTTGATCAGTTTTTTAATCCCAAAATCCAGATGTTCTCTTGTACACGGTTTTGGTCATAACTTTTGCATACAAAATCGGATTTTCGATTTTGAATAGGAATTGAAGAGAATGTATAGCATATTGCACAGTGGATCAGATTATTTTTCATTTTATGGTGTTGGATGTGTATGGTACTTGTTTGATCACTTGTAAGTGCTTGAGGTTCAGGGTGTGATTGTGTGAGCATCCAGACAAGTCAAGAGGAAAAACCTTGAGGGAGTAGTACAAGTTTTTATATGATATTTATGATGGTATAGTTGATTATCAGTTTGGTGCTTCATGGTATAGGTTTGTAGGTGTTCTTCAAAGTTGGACTTTGATGGTGATAGGTACATAGGTTGTCTTCAGTTTTGAGGACATGTGTTGACAGGAGTGGAGACTTGGAGTCTCGTATGGGTGATAGTTGAGTGTTGATATAGCATTGGCTATGGTTATGGTGCCATGGGTATGTAGGTATATTTATGCATTGGCACGACATAATCATGTATGTAGTTTTTTGGTGGTGATAAGGTTTAGTGTTAGGAGATTATTCTTATCTTCTTGATGCTTATTTGGTTCCTTGACTATGGTTACTCATTTGTGGACATGGTTGGAAAATTAGATATGTGGTTGATTTGGTGTTTGAGTCTTGATGTCTATAGGATTATCTTCTTTGATATCTCAATTTGTAGGTTACTAATATGATGATGAGTTTCCATGTTTCAGTGGTTGGATCTACGAGTTATGCAATTGCATGGATTTATCACCCATTCAGTTGCATTGGGATAACTCAAATGTGAACTTTCTATATCCACCAAGTTTGTTTCATTATTGTTACAGATTTCATTAGTTGGCCTTGTCTATGGTGATTTGTGCATTGGTATGTTGCTTTGGGATAAGAGGATGAATATTTAGAGTACCTGATTAGTTGGTTCATGGGACTTTTAGCATGTGGTTTGATCATGATGGCATGATACCTTGGTACATTCATTGGTTATACACTTTTAGTGGGAGCTTTTGACAGTGATGACTTAGCGGTGTAGGATTGGTTCTTGATGGTTTGTTGGCGGTTGTATGTATCTTCTTTGCTTGGAGATCATGGTTTCACTTGATGTTACTAACATTTTAGTTGTGTGTGTGGACTTGGATGATCTTCATGGAGGAGATGGTTGTCATGATGCCATGTGTAGCTTGGTATCATGATTCAATGGGAGTTGTTGGCAGTGGCGTGGATGCATCATTGGTGATGGTCATCTTCATGTGAATGGAGATGTGGTTTCTTGGTTTAGAGTGTTTTGATATTATGTCATGGTTTACTCTTGATACTATTTTAGAGTTTTGGCATGGTATATGTGTTCTCTTGATACTAGGATGTATGCATTGGTGCATGTGATATCCTAGGAGGAGATGGATAGATCATGTTGTCATGATAGGTTCTTGATTCTATGTTTGGAGCTTTGACATTGATCTTGGTGGTTCTCTTTGTATTGAGTACATTGATCATTTTCTTCATTACTTCAAGATGGTACTATGTTGCATTTGGATTTTGGCATGTATTGATCAGTTGCAGGTGCTCATGGATACTTGGAGACATAGGTGAGGTTGGATTTCTCTTGTGATTAGAGACATTTTCTTGAGACAGTTACTCTTTGAAGGTTTCAGCATGGAAGACCAAGGAGCTTTCACCTGAGTATAGATATGAGTTCATGATGGACTGATACAAGAGATTATTCTTGGAGTGATTCATGATGGCTTGGTTATCTTGGAGGAGCATTCTCATTCTCAACTCTTGGTCTACTCGAGAGATGTTTGGCATGGTTATCTCCTTGTGCATTTGAGTTTATGTTTCATTCATTGATGAGGAGTTTAGGAGATGGTTAATGGGCTGATTTTCAAATTTGGGAATGGTTAATTTGAGTTTGATCTTCTTGGTTAGAGAGGCTTACATCCATGTTGTAATTTACATGATTCATATGTTGTTTGATCTAAGAGATTGGACGTTGTTTTGGGTGTTAATGAGGCCTCTCATTTGGGGTTGTTAGGAGATCATACTTGACATGGCATTACACTTTGAGGTGTTGGTAGAAGGACATGTTATGGTTTATAGGTTTTCTCTCTTCATGGTTCCTTCTTGGAGGTTCATGTTCATATGATTTGGGAGGATGGTGGCAACATGTTGTGAGAGATTATGTAGCTATTTGAGTTGCATGTGTAGATCATTGTTATTGTTATTGGTACTTCATTTTTGATTATTTATCACACTTTAATATAGTATTGATTAGTAGAATTGATATTCTTTGACATTAACCATGCAGTGGGAGTTCCCATATATGTATACATTTTTCATTAACAAGTTTGATACAGGGAGCTTGTGATTGTGGTTTATGAGTTGCATATGTTGTTGGCATGATTTTATTGATGTTGTTGATACCTAGGAGCTATGGATGGTTGGATGTATTAGCATGTATTGTGGCTATTATTTTTGATCATATGGGTTTTTACAGTTGACAGCAACTTTGTTAGAGCCTTTGTTATCACTTGGATTTGATGCTTGTGTTCTTGGATCGGTGCATCTTCACCTTAGCATGTTCCTTTTCTTCCATAAGTGGCACGTTGGAGGATGAGAGGATTTCTTGCTTGAGATGGTGGTCACTTTGGTTTTATTGCAGGTATCTTGATGGAGCACGAAAGCATGCTAGAGATTCATGTGATTACATGTATGGTTATGATGTTGTATTTCGTTGATTGATCCCTTATGCAATGTATACAACAAGTGGGAGAATGTTGGGATATGGTGTTGTACACCATTGCATAAAATGTTTAATTATAATGTTGTAATTAAATAATTATTTAGTTATGATGCACCTAGGTGGTGTGGTTAATCACACTAGTTAATTATTTGGGGACCACTTTATGTTGTGTTGTAACATTGTATTATTATTTAATGTGTGGGAGACATGTGATAATAATTTAATATTGGGGAAATAATAATAAAGTGAAAACTTAGTACCAAATATTAAATAAAGGATTAGTGGTTTTGTGGCACATGGTTTTATCTTACCACTTAGTTTTATTTGTGTGAGCTCAAATCTATAAAATAAAGCACATGTTTAGTGGTTAAGGTTGGTCAAGAGTGAGTGGGTTGTCATTATTGAGTCATTATGAGGAGTGCATATGTGAAGCATGGCATGGGATGTGTGGATTCATGCTTGGACACATGAGGATGCATTGGAGAGGCTTGATGCTTCAGAGGTATTCATTATAACTCTTGTATGCTTTATTGTTGAATAATAGATGGAGTATGGATGTTTTTGGAGGCTGGATTTTTCCCTCTTGAAGGTTTTCCCAGGGACTATATCTTCTATTATTTTGTAGCTTGTTTATTTGATCTATGCATTATGGTTACTTGTATGCATGTTTATCTCTCATGGGGTTATGTATGCAATGGATTAAGATTGTGGGTTGAATGCATTATTTCCTAACACATACAATGATTATGAAACTAATTGGGATTCAAACCACACTTATATTTATGTAGCTTTTATTTTCATTATGAAATAATTAAATCTTTTCATCCATGCAAATCTTAAGGAATGAAATAAATCTTAATGGTAACTCTGAAAAATGGGTTACTTAGCATACATTACATTTTATGAGCTTCATTTTTTTATAAATTCTTTGAAAAAGAACTTACCTGTAATGGGTGGCTATCACCCTAATACACTATCTAGGGAGCAAGCCCGGAAAGGATAGCTCACTCACTGCTTAATTATTTTATGGATCATTACTATATGATTAGTAGCATGAGTATTTTTTCCTTGAAATAAAAATGAAAAATTATTCATACTTATATTCATAATTTTATCTCTTATGATCTCCTTTATAATGATCATTAGACTATTTTTTATAAGGAATACTATATGCTTACTAGAAAATCACAAATCTCCATTAAAAATATTATTACTATTCTTGTACTAAAGAATCAACTTTTATTGATTATTGTGTTACTAACTATGATGGCAATTCCATTTATAGGAAATCTGGCATAGGTTATGTCTTCAAAATAACTGGTGTGGGTGTTATTACATGGATGGTGTAATAATTTTACAAAATCATCTTCAATGATTTTTAATCAAAGACCAAAATACAAAAGCATCTCTTGAAAAATCAATGTGTCCTTGAAGATTTATGGAAGAGTTTCAATTGGATACTTGTAAAAATACCACCTTATTATATGATACTTGGAGCTATTTTACTCTTACCAAAGAATCTTATTTTGAAAGACAGAAACCACATTAAAGATCACGAGCACCTCACTCAAGTGAAATTATTCCATCATAAAAGTTCTCTTCAATTTTGTTCAAGTGAAAGCATGTCATGATAAAAAAGAAAAAGTTATCTCCAATTCTACTCATTTAAATATCTAGTGTGTGTATTATAATCAAGAAGAAATAGATTGGAGTATTAGCCATCACTTATCAAAACCTTTGTGCAATGATTGTCCTTAGGTAATTGCATTGAGGGGGAGTGTGCATGATGCCACCTCATGGATCCTAGATGTAAGACCTAACAGGCATAATATAAGACCTCTTGGCATTGTATGCTTCAAATTCAAATAAATTATTGGCCTTAAGTGATGCCATTGAGGGGGAGTGTGCATGTCAATATCACTACCTAGTGGCTAAATTCTAGATGTATAAGTCCTACGAGCATATATTAAAGTTCTCTCTGCAAATCTTCCACTTATATAAGTATTGTATTAAGTCCTAAGGAAACTTTGTATTAAGTCCTACGGGCATCATATAATGAACTTGGGGTGAGGCTAATTTGAGGAGACTCGAGCTCCAATAAAATATTTATTAGACTTCATAGCATCATTTTTAAAACATTAGGATTATAAATTTTGACAAAATGACTTTCTATAGTTCGAAATACATGGTCTTCATTTTGGCATATATTTGTGTCCCTATTTATCACTATCAAAGAAGACTTGCATTATTGGGGTACTTCACTTTTTCTTTTATGGAAATTGACATGTGATGCCCCCTATTAACATTAAGGGGGAGTGTTAAAACATAATGTTATTAGGGATCGTACCCTTATAACATTTATATATTGTTTTAATATAAGGTTATAAAACCTTATATATTATATGCTTATTAAGCGTATCCCATTTGAAATAGTTATAGTCTAATAACTATTAGATTATTAATTATTTATGAATGGTGGTTGTTAAATAGGTGTGACTAATACCCATTCAGGTATTAGGCCACCTTCTCTCATATATTTAAGGAGGTTCTCTCATTTGAGAGATATAAAATTTGGAGATTTATAGTGAATTATATCACTATGCATAAAAGGTATTTTGAGAGGTAATGTGGAAGTATGTAGAGGAGTGTTCCTAGATTCAATCTATTTATTTAAGAGAGTATTTTGTAAGTGTTTTAATAAAATGATGCTTTATGGGTTTTTTACCTAAAAGGGTTTTCCCCATATATTTTGTGTAATGTGTAAAATTTATGCTTGTATGATTCTTATTTCCTTTATTTTATGTTTTGTGTATGATGATTAGTATCCTAAGATCCTAATTTCTAACAATGATGTAATCTTGGATGTTGTCAAAATTCTTTGGATCAAGGCGCATCAATTCATTATCAATTTGAGAGCCTTTGACTTTATTTTTCGTGTCATACAATGTTTTCAATTTGTTCCAAGCTTCATGGGAGTCTATACATGAGTCAATTTGAAACAATAAATCTTGTGAAACAAAGCTACAAATACATTCAATAGCTTTTGTAGGTTTACACTTTTTGGCCAAACTTGACATTGAAATGAACATTTTGAACTTTTTTCTTCACTTTCGAATACCTATACTTACTAAACCATGAGGAATTTGAAGATGATGCAAACTAGTGATTTGTGACATTTTTTTTGTAGATTCTAAATATATTTTTAAAAAATGGAATCAAATTGCATTTCTTTTTCCACCTCCTTCAATAACTAGTTTTTAATAGTAAACGCCATTTTCAGAGAGTGATGTGTACTTGCTAACACATAACTTTTTTTTTATGAAGGATAAAATTCTAATTTTTTTGAATTTAGATTTGTAACTATGATATCTAGTGCATGCATTTGGTTTCATAGTGTTTTATTGAATATTTTTTTTCTTAATTAAGTTTTGAAGTCAAACCAATTACAATTTAGACATAGGTTTACTTGCTAACACAACTTTTTTTGTATGTATCAAGATTCAATTTATTTTTTTGTTGGATCAAGGACATCAATATCAAGTGTATACATATTTTTTGGAATTTTTTTTGGTAATCTACTATTTTTCCACATGTGCAGAATAGAGAGCTTGATTTTTAGTCAAAAACCTACATTCATAAGAAATTAAAATAAATATAATAATCAAATTAAATATATTTAAAAGTATGCTTTTTGGAAAGCTTATAATAAGGATTACATACAAAAAATAAAATTTAAAGGAATTCATTTGATCCCCCAAAAGGTAAATCAAAAGTATTTTTTATCAGCATTTTGATAGGTGTAAAGGGGACTTTGTTATAGGTATGGCTTAAAACTAGCGAGGTTTTATCCAAGGGGGTTTGATCTAAGATGGTTTGATCAAACCCTCTTCAATAGCAATCCTTAAATGGAACTTTTCAAGGCTTAAATCATTATATTTTTTAAAAATATATGATTTCAATAAAAATCAGGATGTCCCAAAAAGTGTAAACCACTATTGTGGGATCACCCCAATTTTTTTTAATCATCATTTGTAGGTTCAAGTACCTTTTTCTCAACATATAGAGAGTCACTTAGATTCATTAAGGCATTCCATGCATGTTAATGTTGAATAGTTATAAGGTGTTAGCAAAGGAACCTTAGAATGATCCATGGAAAATAAGAGCACAAGCAAACAGATCAAAACAATGCATCAAGATTCCCCCCCCTCAAATCACTCAATCAAGAATCTCCCCAAGAGTATGATTTAGCACTTTTTATGTAGTGTGATCACAATGTCAAAGTTGGTTTTCAAAGTTTACAATGCCAAGATGGATCAAATATGAAAAATACAATAATATCTTAGAGTGAGATCCTCAAACTGAAATTATAATTTCTTAATGTGATCTAGATTGAAAATGAATCCTTCTAAAACATAAAACTTCTCTAGGTGTCAATATGTCCAAGTTATCAGCCAAAATGCAAATACACTCAAATCTAAATAAAAGACATGTGAGGTTGAATCTGGTAAATTTTCATGGATAAAACTATAAAGCTTCTCACTTCCTTTTCAACATTGCAAAAACCATGAAAATTGAATTAAAGTGCAAAAAAATAAGAGCTTGGAGGTCCAAAAGGGAAGATTTGACTTCAATCAGTGATAAAATTCACTTGAAAAATCTAGAAAATGCGCTTGCACTATTACAAAAGTGCTCAGAACCAGCTTTTTGACAATATCTCATTTGCAAAATTTTGACAACTTTATATAGAGTTATGTTGTTTTGAAAAAAAATGCCCTATCAAGGCATTAGGGGGAAAATTTTGGCCCCTAGGCTAATGTGAGCACCCATGTGATTGGTCGCTATGTTGAGGGTACTTAATCCTTTTTTTAAAATTATGATACTAGGCGATGGTGGATGCTCATGATGGTGGGTAAGTTGCACAACTTGCAAGGTTTTAGCCCCTGAGCACTTAGGACTTGCATTGAATTAGCTTTCTCAAAATTGTATTTGTACCTATACTACACAAAGATGAATGTTACACAGAGATGAATATGTTGTCGAATATGATATAGATCGATCTTATGACACCTGCAAATGGTACGAAAAGGTACGGTTGATAGAGATCTATATTGTACTTATTTTGTAGGATTATACAAACAAGATTCCTTCAAACCCTTAAAAATGGCCAAAAATTTCCAATCACCCAAATATCAAGTATTTTATAAGAAATGGGTGTTTTGGGGCCCTCTAGACTTAATGGTGAGGTATTTTTTCCCCAAAGTACACCCAACAAAATATCAAGCCTAAATCACTCTCAAATTTAAGAATGGGATTTGCAAATATAACTTTGATACATGTTAGAGTCACTCAAGGACTCAAGCTCCCAAGATCACTTGCAAAACTAAAATAACCTTTTACAAGAGAGAAAAGCAATAGCATAAATTTACCAACAATGGATGAAAATATTAGATCAAATGTGATTAGTGATGTGTATACTTATGCAATACAAAATACATTTGAGACCTTGCTTATATGTAGGCAAGGTTGAGAGGTAGGCCAAACTAGGCGATGACAAGTGTCTTAATCTTATGTCATGTGACAACTGGGGGATAAGATAAGATAAGATCACATTACAACTTAGACTTCTAGAAAGATTCCTAACTAACTAAGTAAACCTAACATGTGAACATGTGTGAATAGAGCCTAACTAGGATCTAGTTAGATAATCTACCTCGTTAACGCTACAAAGGGAAAACCAGATAGGCAAAAAATCACGCTCACACCAATAGAAATAAATGAAGAAGCAAATGTTCTTGAGAAATGAGCAATCGAAATGAAAGTGTAATAACTTGCTTGAATTAGAACATAATTTGTTTCAATACAATGTAACATTTTATCTCAATAAACATTGGAGGGAAAGAAACTAAGAAACTTAGAGGAAGTCATGTGACAATTGTGCACACATAACCAATATGATGAGAACCCATTAAAATAATGCATATTCCCCATGTATCCACTTGATGGTACAAGCAATACAATCCAAATCTTATAAAATTTAAATTATGTAAGATATAATGATATGCTAGATTAACATTAATGAGTATATTTCTTCATTGAAGGATAAATGTCATTACTAAAAGAAATCATACCTTTTATTTGTTCTCCTTGTAGACAAGTCAACCCCTTAACCTTAGTTTTCCAAAGTTTTGGATAGGGTGCAATATGATCCCAACCAAGTGGAATATGTTGTTTGTTGAGAGATATTATTGAATCTAATCCTATATTGCACATGGTATAACCTACTCATCCTTGACCCAACGAAGATTTCTTTTCTCTACTAGTCTGGATTACACCTTTTCAAAATAGGAGATGGTATGGTTTGTCCACAAGTATTAACCCAATCTCTTAATTTCTTACTCTTCTTTAAGAACTCTCTATTCCAAGTGATAGAAAATGGAATCCATCACTTGCAGGGCACTAGCTTTATGGCATGCATGTCATTAGGAAAATCCATTTAAGCCTCACAAGAAGCAGCTGGCATCCCTCATGTACATGTCATTGGCTCTATGGCATGCATGCCACTAGCCAAATCTAACTTTAGAGTACGACTAAAAAAATCTACAAGCAAAGTACACTCCCTAACTATAGTCAAGTTGGAGTAGCAATAAGCTTATCTTATACAAGTCATAGGATTTACCAATCAATCACCTCAAAAGGAGAGGAATAGGTTGTCTTAGGGGGTATACAATCCTCTACTTATGCCCTCATAAAATCCTTTACTCCAACCATCTTTTGTTGCCATAAAAGCTAGCTCTTGTCCCAGGCTTGGTTCTATAACTAGGAAAGAGACTCTTTATAAGGAATATATTAAACACAAGGACTTGCATTGGAGACTCATTATAAGGCTTGGTTTTATACCTAGAATGTTCAGAATTGGTATGAAAATACAAACACAATAGTCTATAGATTCCTAAGGTCCTCCTTTTGGACTAATACTCAACCTATGGAAGGTATCCAATGTATGTCTAATTATACTTTATCCGATAATACTTTGATAAGTAGGAGGTATTTCTACAATGTTCAAATTGTGATATTGTTATCAAGATTCAACTGTGTTATTGACTTGAGTCAAACTCATTGACCCATGTTTCATGAGTAGTGGTTCACAAGAAGCCATCTCTCATGATAATGAATGGTCCACTTAGCACTCATTGAATGGTTCACCTCTATAACAATATCATAATTATACTTTATCGAGCATTAATAAATGCATGTATCTAATAAACGTCCTCCTAAGGTATCTAATTATACTATATCAAACATTAATAAATGCATGTAACTATCATTTTGTCCTACTAAGCTATAGCATGCATTATTTTAAAATTTAATTTTAAATGATTGTATATTTTTTTATCAATATATTAGTCATGCAATATCTTAAAATATAAGAATATAGGCATGCAATATCCTACAATATAAATATTTATTTTCTATTGTTTTATTTAATAAATTAAAATTTAATTTGATCAAATTTAATGTCTAATTAATTGAAAATTAATATTTTTGTATTAAAATAAAATTATTTTTAAAAAATTTTGTTAATGAGATGTCTAACAATATATTTATATAATATTATTTTATAAATCTAAAATGTACACTTATAAAATCAATACATTGACATTTACATGATTTTAATGATTAATTGTAATATATCATATATGATTATGTAAAAATTTTAATATGTTTAATTTTTAATTTGTAATTTGCTTTTTTAAAATATTACTAATATTTTACTTTATAAAAAATATTTTAGAAAACTATTTATATTTTTAATAATATTATTAATAGCAAAATTAAAAACTTAAAGCATACATATTATTTATTTATTTAAATTGAATTTATTTATTTGAATTCAATTTATATTTTTAATTAAATTTTTTTTTAAATGTATTAAAATTATTTTAATAATTAATTAAAAAATCAAATCATTTATTAAATGTTATATAATATATTTAAATAATATTATTTTATATATTTAAAATATACAATTATAAGGGGCGAGGGGCCTAGCTAGCTCGATTGGCTAAAGCATCTTGTTGTAGGCAATGTGTTAGGCCAACACCCAAAAAAAAATTAACCTTAACTATTATAATATTCTAGAACCTAATAAAATCATAATACATTAACTTACAATGATTTGTTGATCTCAAACTATTATGTAACCAACCTTTAAATTGTTGTCATGATCACATGAAAAAAATTAACCTTAACAATTATAATATTCTAAAATCATAATACATTATCTTCCAATGATTTGTTGATCTCAAACTATTATGTAACCAATCTTTAAATTGTTGTTGTGTCTAATCCATCAACCACACAATAAATACTTGTATTACAATTGTAAAAAATATGTGCTTTCAAAAATCTACTATTTTAAACAATTATCTAACTTACCTCTATGTTGATATTTCACAAATAACTTATTCACTGACCAACAAATATAATTAAATTACTACAATACTAATACTAGCTTATCTATCTTATTAATATAAATAACACCAAGATATATCTTTTTTAGTTTTTTTCATAATTAATAGTAAAATATTCTATATTAATATTAATAATATAAATAATAACTATTATATAATATATTTATTAAGAATTTACATAAAATCTTATGATTTTAGTAAATCTAGTTAAAACCTCATGTTATTTTTCTTTTCATAGCATAAGTAAAACTTTTGTTTAAATTGAGATATTGAATTCACATTTATATTATTGCCTAATACCACATTGAAAACAAAGAAAATACATTCTTATTTTTTTTCATTTACGTATAATTTTCAGGAACATGTTGATCATTTTTTATAAATTGAATAACTACAACTTCTTGAATATATGAAGAAAATAAAAAATATTATTTATTTCACGATAATTTATTTTATTCAGCAGCAAATATCACTTTGTTATGAATTGGAGATTTAATTTTGAGTTTTTTTTTTTAAATATTTTAGCTAATGTTGAGGAAAAGCCTCTCAACAGAATTACTACAATACTAATACGCAAATACCCCCCACTACATAACAGTTGTCTCATACATGAAGTATGAGACAATGAAGCAGGAAAGGAAGCTTTTCTGAATATAAAAACATTTGCAATGTATGAACATATGTTGCAGTCTAGCACTGCGACCCATTGAAATGTACGTCTATATAAAGACGGATTTAACATAATCCATTAAGCCCTCCTGAGTAAAGGGATAAATATGTGCTTCTCTTGGTCCATTGTAGCTATGCCAAATTAGGTGAAGGCTTTCTAGCTGAGGGCAAGATTGTTGCAGATCCTCCAGATGCTTAATAGTAAGAGGTTCCCTGGATTCCAAGCGCAATCGTTTCAAAGAATGCAATTGCCAAGCCCCAAATTCGCATCCCTCGAGATCATGTACAACACCAAGTGCTGCAGCTGAAAGAGAGGTCAATCCCTACATTGACAAGGCAAAAACCAATGAGAATGAATATAAAAGATGAGCTCATGAGCAAACAGCCTTGGCAAACAAATTAAATCCGTCTAACCTTCAATCTCAGGGGAACAAGCGAATTAAGCCCATGCTCTTTGGGTATCTGAAAATGACTATGTAAATCAATTGCCTGCACCAAGCCACATGTAGCAAACATTTTAGATAAATTACAACCCAAAAAAAAAAAAAGTCTGTATTTTTGTACTGTAAACACATGTTAACAGACTACCTCAATATTGGGGCATGCTTTTGTCAACGCATCTAAGGACACTTCAGTAAGATCACACCGGTTAAGAGCCAGTGCATTTAATGGTGGTTGTCCAGCAGTAAGCAGTGCAAGAACTTCCTGTATTCCACAAAATTAAAGAGGTCATGAGGCGCAAAATTTGAATATATAAATATATAGTTCTCTTTTTCTCACAAGGAATTCTAGTTAAGCTGTGACCTAAAAAGACACCTTTGCCTTCTGCGTTTTAATTAAATAAAGAGCCAATATGCTTCAAGACAAACCACCTTACATTACATGAGACAGCACAATATGTTTACCCCAGTCTTTCAAAATGCAGGTCTTACTGCTAGACAACAGTTTAAGTTTAACAACATTCTCTGCCTGGTGAACATTCTCTGCCTGGTGTGTTTTTTCAAACACCATGGCTGTTTCGTTCGAAAATCCGGGCTTTTGTTAAAAAGCTGGCTTAGTCGTTTGATTGGACGCCAGTTTTTGCTTCTATTTTTATAACTGAACAGTTGGTATGGTGAGCTTCCGATAAGACTAGTAACTGATATGGTGAGCTTTTGATATAATTGGTTTGCTACTCTGCTAATGAAAACACTTGCACTTTTTATATAATTGGTGTGCTACTCTGCTAATGAAAAGTGCCTATATCAGTTACTAGTCTTATCGGAAGCTCACCATACCAACTGTTCAGTTATAAAAATAGAAGCAAAAACTGGCGTCCAATCAAACGGCTAAGCCAGCTTTTTAACAAAAGCCCGGATTTTCAAATGAAACAGCCATGGTGTTTGAAAAAACACACCAGGTAACAGCAACAAGTTCTTAATTCCAGCTATTTCCAAAAAAATTGCCTCAACTCAGTTACAAATACGGGTTTTTTAATTTTTGCTTCATTTTTGTTGTGCTCTCAAAAATCTGAATTTTTCAGAGCGCAAGTGAGGTAGAATTTCAGAGCAAGAATATAAAGGACTGTCAGCATCAGAGATTAAGGGCACACGCTAGGGCACATCGTTTCTCTTCTTAATTTTCCACATTCCTTCCAACCTCCATGATTTCCCGCAAAGTTACAAATTGGGAACATCGAACAAATTCTATTTTATTATCTTAAGACTAATGTTTGTTTCAATTTCAACGCACTCAATTTATTATTTCGCAGTGATTAACAAGAACAATATTATTTCCTATATGTTTAAACCCGAGCAATTAATTCCATCTACGCCTTCAGTTGACCGTGCCAATGTCATGAAGTAGAATGCTACTATCGTTCTAAACTTGTCCTAAGTCTAAAATATTTATCCTAGAAAATCAACATATCCAAGTCCTTCAGCCTGTTCCAATAAAGTAGACCAAACAAATTTAAATGAGAAAATAGCCACAATAGACCAAATCACAGAGAACATTTAGACTTTCAGGGTAAAAAGAGGAACTGGTATGCACAACAAATTAATATAACAGGAATGAAGTATCGCTGTGGTATATAAGAGCTCTCCTGGGAAACACTTGTCTCTTATGTTTATTCCCACAGGTTATAAAGTGAAAAATAGATTAGCTCCATTCTCAGACAAACTCGCGTCTGTACTCTAATTCAAATTTTAGTATTTTAACTAGAACATAAAGACAATTGCAAACTATTCATGGCTTAGAAATTTACTTTATCTGTGCAACGAAGATGACTTTCCCAAATGACCTCCGACTTCAGAGACTGTCCAAATGAGCTGCGTTAAAGACAACATAGAGAATCACTCATTCCTTCATATAAATTTTTACAGAAAAATGGTAATTAAGGCAAGTATCCTGAGTAATGGGAAGAGAGCCTTACGGCATGCGGAGGTCAATAGAAAGAGTATTGAGTTTGATGAGTTTTCCCAGCTCCATAAAGATATCTTGCAGCACTTTTCTCAAGAGAATATGCTGTAAATCAATCACAAAGAAAATATGTTAGAGTGGTTACTACAAAGGAAGAAACATGAAATTTTAACATATACTGACGAATATGAGAAAATGGAGAGAAAATGTGAATGACTGCATCCAACCGCAACATGTCGGTGAGAAAATGCCCAATCCCTACTAACTCAAACCTTTCAACTCCCAGAAAAGATAGTGCAAGCAAACCTGGAGAACAAGTGTAACAGACATAAGATTTGGACAGTGCTGGCTTATATTCAGAAATCCTTTTTCAGATAAATGGCCACATCCGCATGATGTTAGAAGATGGCTTCCATTTCTATCAGGAACTACCTCTTTTCTATTCGGAAAGAAAAGAGCATCAGGAGCTGCTGTCTGTTTGGCATCACAAATGTGCAGCAGTCTGAGTGTATGAAGTCGTGGACAACTTTTTGTGATGATTCTGCAATGGCAGGCCATGTATTAAAAGCATGCAAAGATTTAAGAAAATATAACAGTGATTCTAAAAGAAAATAGCTAATTTTACAGAGAACCTCAGTTGTCCCCTCACACTGGATTTAAAAAGATATACTTACTGTAAGCATTCATCAGTAAGCCGGGAGGAGCAGATATCAATGTCACCCAAGTATCTGCAAACAAGACAAGATACAAAAAAGCTTTGAAACAAAGAATAGGATACTGAAAAGTTAAAAGACGAATTACTTGTGCAAGTGATAAGAATTAGACAAACATTCCTTCCATTTATATAATAATTTCATCTCATTATGCTATTTTCCAGCCTGAAAAGAGAACCCAATACGAAGGGGCTTGAGGTCAGATCTGTCTTGCATCTCAAATCTTTTTAGAATACAATTATAGATAGATACCAAGTAAACGGAAAAATATGAAACTTGGCATCTTGATTACCACAAAAGTCTACAGAAATCCCTGCTCTCTAAAGCTTTTCAAGCAACCTCCAATAAAAACAATATAACATCATTAATTCCAATATGGAGTAGTAAATGAAGGTCAACAGGAACTACAGGCTTTGTAGAGTGTAAATGAAGGTCAACAGATAACACAAAGCTCGTCAAGCATGCAAACTAAACCAAAGCCAGACCTGTACCATACCAAACATTAGATAAAGAGTACTCTATTGTGTCAATTACTTGGCACAGATTCGTATACAAACTTTTTTTTTAAATTTGGTTTGGATATTAGCAGCTAGAAATAAATTTCATCTATTGAGAAGGCTATATCTAGCCATGGGTCATCCAATGAGATTATTGTCACGGCAACTCATGGAACATTTCATTTCTAATTTGTAAGTAGTCATGTCAAAATTTCCCCAGCACAAAGCAATTACTAAAGTGGCGCAAGCTGATCTAATTATTGAAAGTTTAAAATTTTCTCTACACGAATATGTGTATAGGAAAACGTGCTTTTAAAGGTGGCAATTGTGGGAATTAAGCTATTTTCTCACTTTACCATGCTGATAGTTCAAATTTTTTAACCTTTAGGTTTAGACTCAAGGCCTGGAGATCACTATTGACAAGTCTCAGACTTTGAGGCATACTATGCAACTTCCCAATAAGCCTGGTACCACACTAACGGGTCAATATTTATAAAAAGTGTCGTTTAAAAGGACTTCTAGATGAGCAGAAAACATTCTGACATGCAGGAGAAACGTGAGTTAATGTACCCAAATTTGTTGTTCTGAGACGCAAAACTAACATATGATGTATGTTCATCATATTGAGATTTAGCTATACACAAAACACTCTAACATACAGGAGAAACATTGAGTTTATGTACTCAAACCTGATGATGTTCATCATATTGAGATTTGGCTAAACACAAAACATTCTAACATACAGGAGAAACACATTGATATATGTTCTCAAACCTGATGTATGTTCATCACATTAAGACGCAAAACTAAAACTTGATGTATGTTCATCACATTGAGATTTTGCTAAACACAAAACATTCAAACATACCGGTGAAACATTGAGTTTATGTACTCAATTTGTTGTTCTGAGACACAAAATTAAAACCTGATTTGATATGTTCATTTGTATATTAGACATATCGTTCGCAGGGAATTCTCATGTATATGGATAAACAGAGAGACTGGAACATTGACCCAGAAAATCCTGCGACGTTTTAGGTTTTGTATACTGACTCAGGATGTCACCGTCATAATCTACCAAACATACAAATGCCAAACACCACAGAGGCAATTTGGAATTTGACTGTAGTTCCAACTGATGGTAGACCAGATTGGATGTATTATAAAAAATTATAGTTCAATTCATTCTTTGTCTCAATATTTGCCTTCAGATTCTATTCTTGACTTCAATTTAAAGAGACAAACTGACTGATTTATCTTTTATCAATAAACTTTTTAATTAAAATATATTTCTCTTTTAATTTTATTAACCAATTTGATTACCAGAAAACAATAATATACCACATTTAAAAACAAAATATAATGGAATTTCCTGACAACTATAGTTATTATAGTGTAGTTAAATCCAATCATATGAAATTGGGAATTTATTAAATAGCTTTCAAGTTAAGCTACATAATACTGAAACAGCCAGACATATTTCTGAGAGTCTTGCTATCAATGATGATGTCGACCTTCTCAATGGCGTATCCAACCCAATCAATTGATTCCCGTGAATTGCCTGGGGAATGCGCGTGTGAGAGGAATGGTCGATTGCTACTCTTGCACAAGCCTGGCACGGGGTCTGACAGTGAAGGATCCAGCTAAGGTGTCGGCCAGAGCCAGAAGGCTCGGCCAAATCGTTTATCTCTGTAGCGCCTCTCAAAACCTCTGTAATGTCTGAGAAATAACACACGTAATTAGACTTGATCTTGTTGATGACAGACTCAAAATGCAAATGAAAGCACAGAATTCACAAACTCCTCAAGTTGAGACTACGTCCAAACCTGAGTGACCGAATAGAGCAACTACGTCCTCAATTCGCCAGGAGATTGATTTTAAATTCGTGATCATCCAATGAGAGAGACGAACCAATTAAATACTAATTTGTCATGCGGATTCAAGGATGTCGGCCAAAAAGCAAAAATAAAAAATGAAATATAAATCCTAATCTACTAGATGCGTAACTCAAATGAGTCGGCCCACAATCTATTCTAAATTATTCATGTAGTGTTTAAAAACACTGTTTTCGAACTGCTTCCCGCTAGAAATCAAATTGAATTTTTGGGAACATTATAGTCCCCGCCCTCAGATGGTTGCTTGTCCTCGAGCAACCTCAGATTAGGATGCTGGAAAATTTCCACCCCTTGCCAAGTGGCATCTTCAGCTAGTAGGTTCTTCCATTTGACTAGATATTTTGGAATGACTTTATTCCTCAACCGTTTTTCTCTTACGTCCAACACTATTTCGGGTTCAAGGATCAGTTTTCCTTCGTCATCAAGTGGTGGCAGCTCTAATGATGGCGTAATTTGTTGTCCTAAGGCCTTCTTCAGACATGAGACGTGGAAGATGTTATGTATTCTACTTGCTGGTGGCAATTTGAGTTCATATGCAACCTCCCCAATTTTCCTTGTGATCCTAAAGGTTCCATAGAACCTTGGCCTTAGCTTTTCCGCCCCGTTCCCCTTGAGAGAGGACTGTCGGTATGGTTGCAAACTCAAGTACACCATGTCTTTAACTTTGAAAACCCTCTCGGTCCTTCATTGATCGGCATACAACTTCTGTTGATTTTGGGCTTGCTGAAGATTTTCCTTTAATGCATTCATGATGTCCACATTCTGTTGAATCATATCTCTAGCGCTTGGGACTCTACTGTCAGCAAGGATCAAATCCATGAAGGATGTGGCCTCGTACCCATAGAGTGCCTTGAATGGTGTCATCCCAATAGACATGTGATATGTGGTGTTGTAACAAAATTCCCCAAGATGTAGCCACTTTACCCAAGCTGATTGCTGCCCTGTACCGTAGTTCCTTAAATATCCTTTAATCCATTTGTTCACTATCTTTGTTTGCCCATCTATTTGGGGGTGGTAGCTTGTACTAGGGGTCAATTCAGTGTGAGCCAAACAGAAGAGTTCTTGCCAAAACAAGTTGAGAAACCTGCTATCCCTGTCACTCACAATATTTCTTGGCAAGCCATGTAATCTAAATACTTCCTTGAAAAACAATTTTGCAACTTGTGGTGCCTTAAATTTCGAAGTGATGGCAAAGAAATGAGCGTACTTAGTGAGCCTGTCTACTACAACATAAATGCAATCTTTACCTTGCACCCTTGGCAACCCTGTGATGAAATCCATCAAGATGCTCTCCCATTTTTGACTGGGAACAGGTAAGGGCTGCAACAAGCCGGCTGGTAACACATGCTCCATTTTATTTTGTTGACATACCAAGCATTCCCTTACATGTTGCAATATATCATTTTTCAATCCCTTCCATGCAAAACATTCCCGCACTTGTTTGTATGTCTTATAGAATCCTAGATGACCAGCAAGAGGAGTGTCATGGCAAGCTTTAATGATTTTGTCCTTGACCTTAGAATGAGATACAAGGTAGACCTGGTCTTTGTAGAAAATGAGCTCCTCAACCGCCCTGTACCTATCATCAATTATCTTCCCCTCCAAAATGTCATTAGCAAATGAATCCTTAGCATATTCAGCCGTAATATCAATCCTCCAATCGGCTGATATATCAGTCATAGCACAAAAATAAGGCTTCCTAGAGAGAGCATCAGCTACCACATTATTCTTGCCCTTCACTTACTCAATATGAAAATCATAAGCTTGAAGTTTGCTTACCCATTTTTGTTGTCTATCGTTTTCAAGTCTCGCTGATTTAGGAAATACTTTAAGTTGTTATGATCTGTTTTCACCACAAATTTCCCACAGACCAAGTATTGTCTGAATTTAGCAAGAGCATGCATAATCGCCAACATCTCTTTGTCATAAATAGAGAAAGCCCTCTCAAGTTTGGTGAGCTTTCTACTTTCGTAGGCAATAGGATGTTTGTTTTGCATTAAGACAGCTCCAGTACCTTCGCCTAAAGCATCACACTCAAGCACAAAAGGAGATGAAAAATCAGGAATGGCCAAAACGGGACATGAACTCATTACCTCCTTAAGTTTCTCAAACGCCTGCTGGGCCGTGGGGTTCCATGAGAAAACTCCCTTCTTTGTCAAGTTGGTCAATGGTGTTGCAAGCTGAGAGAAACCCTTCACAAATCTTCTGTAGTAGCTACATAGGCCCACAAATCCCCTCAACTGTGTCAAATTCTTGGGGGTGGCCCACTCCTGTATTGCCTTGATCTTCTCTTCATCCACGCTAACCCTTTAGGCGTTGATCTTGTGGCCCAAATATAGGATCTTTGTCATTCCAAATTCACATTTCGACATCTTGGCATAGAATGAATTCCTCTTAAGAATGTCAAGTACCTCCTCTATATGCTTCAGATGTTCTTCCCATGTTTTACTATAAATCAAGATGTCATCAAAGAAAACCAGTACAAACTTCCTTAACTAAAGAATGAATACCTGATTCATGCAAGATTGGAAAGTAGCAGGTGCATTGGTTAACCCGAATGGTATCACTAGGAATTCGTAATGCCCGTAGTGGCATCTGAAGGTTGTCTTTTGCACATCCTCGTCTCTAACTCGAATCTGATGGTAGCCTAACCGCAAATCAATCTTGGAGAAGTACAGTGCTCCGTGTAGCTCATCTATTAATTCATCGATCCTGGGAATAGGATAGCGGTTCTTGATTGTCTTCTTGTTGAGGGCTCGATAATCAATACACATCCTGAGAGTTCCATCCTTTTTTTGACCAACACCACCGATGAAGCAAAGGGACTTGAGCTTGGTCGTATAAACCCCATATCCAAAAGCTCCTTGATTGCCTTCTCAATTTCTTTTTTGTATATCCATGAATGACAATAAGGAGTGGTAATCACTGGCTTGGCCAATCTTCCAGCACTATCACATGTTGAAACCCTCTATCTAGTGGCAATCCTGTTGCTATCTCTTTGAACACCTTACACTTTTTATCTAGGATAGCCTGAATGTCGCTTGGGAATGCTCTCTCCTCCTTAGGTGTGCTTGTATCTGTAATCAAGCACTTTGCTACCCACGCCACGAAAAGACTGCTCCATTCTTTTGGCTGAAAACACCATAGGCCCAAACCTAGAGAGGCCTTTGAACACAACCTCCTTGCCCTCATACTTGAATTTCAACTCCATGGTTTGGTAGTTGGTGGTGTATTCCCCTAGTGAGTGAAGCCACTACACTCCAAGGACCATGTATGTGTCGCCGACATCAACAACATAGAAGTCTTCCTTCATCTTATGTCCAATATCAGCTCCATTTGTTGAATTTGTTTTGTGCAAGGAAGGACATTTCCTCCGGCTGCTAGAACATCAAACCCTTATAAGTCTTCATTTGCCAATTGCAATTTAGCCACTGTTCTTTTGTCAATGAAGTTGTGCATAGCTCCACTATCAATTAGCACTGTTATTCTCTGTCCCTGAAGAACTCCCCTTACTAGTAAAGAATGATATTGAGGTGTTCCTAATAGTGTTGCCAAGGTACTTCCGGTTGGGTTCCCTTCTATTGCAAGTCCCTGCCGCTCCTCCAGAGTGTCCTCTTCCTCAACTCCTACTTTCGTATTTGCTTCATCGTCGGATACTACTTCAATGTAATAAACTTGTCCTCTTCCCTAGCACCTGTGTTGATTATTCCACTTTTCATTGCAATAGTAGCACAAGCCTTTCTTGTGCAATTCATTCCTCGACATACCATGTGGCCCTGTGGGAGGAGTCTTAGGTGGTGGGTTTCCCTTAATGAAAGGCTTCTTGGGCTGCCCTACTGGTGCGTTCTTGATAGTGGCCTTCCCTTTCTTAGTGGAGTCTTCGAGATTCAAGGCTTTTCGAATGGTGTCTTCCAATGTTGTTGGCTCCAATGCCCTCACCAAGCCACGAAAGGAGTCAGATAGGCCTTCCATGAAGAAGAAGGTGAGCCTCTTATCTGATACATCCGACACCATCACTACAAGTCTCTAAAATTCGGAAACATATTCATCCATAGTGCATGTCTGCTTCAGTCTAGTTAGTTCCTGAAAGTACACTTCCGGATCTTTTCTATCAAACCTCTCCACCAATTTTTGCATAAAGTCTACATATGAATTGACTTGCCCAAACCCTTGGGCCACCATTCGTGTGCTAAATCCTCCAAGTGCAAGATGGCGAATTTGATAGCTTCTTCTTCAATCATGGGGCTAAGAGCGAAGTATGTGTCCAACTTTTGTATCCAGGATTGTGTCGTCATCTTCCCTGAACCATCGAAAGTTGGCAGTGAGAGCTTGTTGATCTTATGCTAGAGATCCTTATTCCCACAATGTTGCCTCTCATCACTCTATCTTGCACTATAAAACTGATCAAAAGAGATTGCAGCTTGTGCATTCTCATCCAAATCCAGGTATTCACGCACAATGCTAGCGTAGTTGCGTTGCTCTTCTCCTTCTTGTCGGCCCTCTGTTTTAGGAAAAAATCTGGGCTAGGGCTGCTTGTAGGTGTGTCCATTTGAAGCTCTGCTTTGCTCCCCACCTAAACGTTCTGAATGCCCGCCCTCGTCACTGTTGGATCCTGATTTGATGTTGTTGACCGCAGTAGTGAGCGACTGTATTGCTTGCAGCAATGCCTGATTTGTTTGGTCCTGTTGCTTCATCAAATTTTCCAATTTATCATTCTAATCTTTGTCTCCCATCTTACCTCTGCCTCCTATCCCCTGAACAGCTTCAGACTTTTTCCTGTCACGCTCTATAGCACGAAGATCTCGCAGGCTCAGTTGCATACGAATTTGACCACATGCTTGTTGTGACCTTTTCACACATCGCCCCATTCAAGATGGGGACCCCTAATTTTTGCTCCATTCTGGTCATTTTGGCTTTGGTTTTTGTGTCTCTCTCTCTCTCTCCGTCTGTCTCTTTTCTGTGGTCTGCTTCCTGGGGACGTTCCCGTCTGCAAGCTTCAACATGAATTTGGCCAAGTCTGAAATTAGGGTTTGAGTCTTTCCAGCCAATTTGAAGTCAAACGAGGTGAATACATTGAAAATTGAGCTTAACATTGTTGTCAGCATGTTTCCAGCAGGCTCTCAGCAAATTTTCATCCGATTCTAAGGTACTTACTATTTTTGGTAAGTGTGAAATTACAGGCAATTTGTCAACATTTTCGAGATTCCGACAGTCGCACCACACTCGAGTATATCAGACTGCTTGCATGCCAAATTTGAGCAAAAACAGATAACTTACTATTTTTAGCAGTCGCTTAGGGCAAATTTGAGTCGCAGATCGCGAGTTTTCTTTCGATGCATGTTCATACGGGTTTTGAGACTGCCAATGGTATACATGCAAGGCGAGGCGGTACTTTCGAGTTCAACCTTCCGAGGGGCTATTTTAGGGTTTGCATGTCGAGGTTTCTTTTGCATGTCGGTGATTCCGATGGGTTTTCAAGAGCCGATGGTGTGACATGCAAGCGAATTCCCACTTGATAAGGAACTTGCTATTTTAGTGTGTCCCGGCCTCGGTGATTGATTCTGAAATTTGTCGCAATGCGAAAGCGAACAAGCGGAGATCTTTTGATCATATGCGATTGCAAGTTAGGGTTTCAACCCGAACCTAAAGCCATAAAAGTCAAAATCTTCAAAATCCGATGTAAACCACTGCGATCGCGTTCTTCGGCTATCTCTGGTGAAATTTCAAGTCGATCGGAGCACTTACTATTTATAGTAAGCCAAATTGGAAACATGCTAAAAATAGTAAATCAGTTGCACGCGTCAGTATCAGCAGTAAGGTCACGTGGTGAGGGTCGCCTCATTAAAATTTCAACTCGATCGGAGCTTGGGAGCTATCAGAAACATGAGCTTACTATTTATAGTAAGCCACCTTCAGAAACAGGCTATAAATAGCAGGGTGACTAAAAGTGGCAGTGTCGACAGGTTGATAGGGTTATGAGGATGCAGTGTGCAAAATTTCAAGTCGTTCTGAGCTTCCGAAGTGCAAAATTGAGAGGACTTACTATAAATAGCATGCACGTAAGCTGGCGAAAGATGATGAAAATTTGTCTAAGTCTGGAACTTCATCCAGCAGGCATAAGGAAATGCGCCCCAGCTAGTAGGGAGGCATAAAAAAAAAAAATTTAAGTATGAGTTTATCCTCCTGCCACCCCAAAATGCGCCCAAGCTGGTGGGATGGAAGCATAAAAATCTTCTAAGGCAAAGTTTCATCCGCCTCCTAGGCCAAAATGCGCCCAAAAGGCAAATGGTCAAAGTGGTCAAAGCTTTTCATCCACAAGCAAGGCCAAAATGCGCCCAAAAAAGGAGAGGTCAAAGGAGTCAACATGTTTCATCCTCCACACATGCTAAAATGCGCCCTCAAGGAAAAGCTGGAGCTCAAAATTTTTCTAAGTAAGAAGTTCATCCTCCTCCTATGGTGAAATGCGCCCAAGTCATAAGCTGGTCAAAGAAGTCAACGATTCTTATCCTCCTCAAGGGCCAAAATGCGCCCAAATGCATGCAAGTGAAGACAAAAAAATGGAAGCTGAAAAGTCACATGAAGACATTTGAGAAGTTTCATCCTCCACCTACATGAAAATGCGCCAAAGTTGGAAGAGGGTCAACAAGTCAAAGATACTCGTCCTCCTCACCCTCCTAAATGCGCCCAAACTAGCCCAAGTCAAGACAAAAATTGGAATACGAAGAGTTATCCTCTTGCCAAGCTGAAATGCGCCCATGTTGAGGTGTAAAAAGCAAGTGGTGGTGGTAAGTAAGGTGAAATGTGGTTGAAAATGCCTCAAGGCGTGGTCAATGCTTGGTAAATACTAGGCGTTATCCTCCTTCATCCACAAAATGCGCCTAAAGTTGAGAGTGTTTGAAGATTTTTGCTAGGCATGGTGAAAAGTGATGAATATTGGGCGTTATTTTTAAATTTTCCTCCATCAAGTGTGCTGGGCGCCTAAAGTTATAAAGTGTGAAAATTTTCTAAGGCGTGATTTTCCTCTTCAAGTATAAAGGTGGTGAGTGATGGAAAATAAAATTGCTAGGCGTATCCTCTTGCATATGCCATATGCGCCTAAAAGTGTTGAGGGTGAGATGACAAGTGCAAGGCGTTGAAATTTAACATATCCTCCATGAAGTGTGATGTGCGCCATGCAAGGTGTGAAGTAAAGGGGAGGTAAATATTGTTGGGCGTTTGAAAAATACTCACCTTCAAGTGTGATGCTAGGCATGTGAAGTGTGAAGATAAAATGCTAGGCGCCAGGGGTGATGAAAGTGAGAAGGTGTTAGAAAATTTCCTAAGACATGTGAGGTGTTAAAATTTTCTAAGGCGTGGTGAAGAAGTATGTATGAGATGATTTTTTTTTTAAATTTTCTCTAAAACGTTGGAATATTGCCTTTCAAGTGTGAAGTTAAATACGAAGTGGTGGCTAGAAAATAAAATGTGCCAGGCGCCTCTATGAATGAAATTTTTTCTAAAATGAAGTTGATAAAATTTTCCCCACTGGCGAATGAAACAAAATTTCCAAGGCAAAATTTCCAAGATGCTTTAAAATTTTTCTAAGGCAAAATATTTTCTTCCTTGGGAAAAATGCCTAAGTCTGGAGAGGTGATGGAATTTTCCTGAAGTGTGAGCAGAGTTGCCAGAGATGAAGTCAGATGATGCCAGCTGCACAGGATTGGTAAAAATTTTCCAAGTCAGAGCAAAATTCTCAGAGGGGATCGAGGAACGAGAATAAATTTGGGAAATAAAGTTCAAAATTCAAGAAAATTAAATGAACCCGTTCGTTGGGTACCCATGGGTTCGATGCGTTCTGGAGAAAATTTTCTTCTGGGTATCGAAGATTATCGATGAGGAGTTGATTTTAAGGTCTTCCACAGCTTGTCGAGAATTTTGGGATAAAGATTTTAAGTGAGCACCAGGTTGATGTATTTCCTAAGGGAAATTTGAAAATTTTCTAAGGCAAAAATGAAGAAAATATGTTTTCAAGGTGAAATTCTCCAGACGGTGAATTTGAAAGAAACTGCCTAGGTGGATTTGCTTCAATCCTTCGTGAAGATAGTTTACTTGAGCCAGAAATGAATAAAATCGAGGTTATCAGAGCTCCAGCAGGTGAAACGAATTTCTCAAAGATGAAGTTTGTCTAAGGCAAGAATTTGAACACAAAGTTGGCGATGAGCGCTTGAAAGTTGGAGCGTGAAAATCAGGTAAGTGAGTTAAGTTTATATCATGAAGTATTCTAATACCCCTCTCCTTGCTTGTTTTGCAGGAGAAATGTCGAGGCCAAACGATGATGACTTAGTGTGATGACTTGAAGTGGAAACACGATGAAGATGAGTTACAATCTCAAAGGAGGAAAATTTGCAAGAAAATGGCTAAGTGTTAAGACTTAGTATAATTCGAAGTGACGAAGATGAAGACCCTCAAGTGGAAGAAATCAAAGAACAACGCCAAGAAAGAAGATCGAGAACAGTGTGAACGCGTCTACAAATGGAATCTTCTAGAAGGATGATGGTGGACATTATGGCGCATTTATTACCCCACTCTCCTCTGTGGCGGTTTTTAGGGCAATATTATTTAGGGCTGAGGTGGCACGATTCTGGCCACTCTATTGATTGTAACCCTAGCCGTCTTTTGGGACTTGGCTAGCTATAAAAGGGGGAGTCCCCCTCATTTGTAAGGCATTAGAAGATTAGAATTAGATTAGACATTGGAGTAGTAGACATTGAGAGAGTATTAGCATTAGAGTTAGATAGTGTAGCATTGTAGAGCATTTTTGCATAATTTGGAGAAGAGAGAAAGTTTTCCCTTTGAAAACTTTTGAGGAGATTGTTGTGTAACACATTTTATGATAATAGATCTTTTCATTGATGATGGAATTCGTCTTGTCATGAAATGCTAGCAAGGTTTCTTCTTCCTTTCGTATCCAAGTAGCTTAAATTCATGCAAGTAGCTTATTTTGGTGTGTGGTGTTTTATTGAGATAGCTTCGCTTTATTCCATACCACTAGCGGCTTGTTGATGATAAGTTCGCCTTGCGTGGTCGACTGGAGATTATTTTGTGTTTAACTTCGGTTGTGGTTTACATACTTATATGCGTCGTTCTGATGGTGTATGTATGTTAAATTATAACTTGAACATCTTTCGCTGTTTCCCTTGAAGATTGCACCGATTTTACTGAGGCTGTCCGACGGAGGCTAGGTGAAATCCGGTTGAAGTCTATTGAAACAAAGCTCCACATATCCTGCATTTAGAATAGAATGTTAGTTTCTTAAACACCCTTTTACTTTCAGTTCATTTCCGGTTAGAATTAGGAACTTGCGCTCACCTGCCAAATCATTTGAATCACACGAAAGCCCTTAATCTTGTTTGTTGTTAGCCGTCGAACAATTGTGTAAGTCCCCTTGACATACAACAATATCACATCGAGAGTGAGCCTATTCGCACTCAAGGAACCTTGGAGTTGAAAGCATGATCTTACTCGCAATCTTAGCATGCTGAATACTTTGTTCAAGAGAGGATAGAGCGTCCGTTGGGAGACTTTATTCTGTGTTGGTGCGGTCTCAAAAACCACGTCAACAATGCTGACAGGCCTCATGGCTCTAATACCACTGTAAAAAGCTTAGGCAAAATACAGACACATTCAACAATTACTGTGCACAACAATCTCATAATTTATTGTGAATTCTTAACCAGCGAGTTATATTAGAAAAATAAAATGATGTGCAATATAATAATTCAATCAAGATTGTATTGCATTCAGCAGTGACTCTTCTATGAGCAATGCGACTGTCTTACAAAGTATAAACAACACAGATATGATACCCGGCTATACACACAAATTTGTCAGCACTGGAGAAAGTGCTTCCTTCAGTCGCACACACTCACAGACCAACCATCTAAGACAATCGGGCGATGATTATCAGGTCCCCGTTTCATCCAGACTGCCTCCAAAACCAACGCTCTAGGTGCTTAATAAGTCACTTGATTCCAAAGAATGGTCCCTCTGACCCGAGGTAATGAACTCTTCCTGTCATGCTTGCACCAAATCGGAATTTCACAGAATGTTGGTTCGCGCGATCTTAGTTACCGAGAGTCTTGCTATCAATGATGATGTCGACCTTCTCAATGGCGTATCCAACCCGATCAATTGATTCCCGTGAATTGCCTAGGGAATGCGCGTGTGAGAGGAATGGTCAATCGCTACTCCTGCATAAGCCTTGCACGGGGTCTGATAGTGAAGGATCCAGCCAAGGTGTTGGCCAGAGCCAAAAGGCTCGGCCAAATCATTTATATCTGTAGCGCCTCTCAAAACCTCTGTAATGTCTAAGAAATAACACCCGTGATTAGACTTGATCTTGTCGATGACAGACTCAAAATGCGAAAGAAAGCACAGAATTCACGAACTCCTCAAGCTGAGACTACGTCCAGACCTAAGTGACCGAATAGAGCGACTATGTCCTCAATTCACCAGGAGACTGATTCCAAATTCGTGATCATCCAATGAGAGAGACAAACCAATTAAATACTAATTTGTCATCTCGGTTCAAGGATGTCAGCCAAAAAGCAAAAATAAAAAATGAAATATAAATCCTAATCTACTAGAGGCGTAACTAAAATGAGTCGGCCCACAATCTATTCTAAATTATTCATGTAGTGTTTAAAAACACTGTTTTCAAACTACTTCCCGTATCAAATTGAATTTTTGGGAACATTACAGACTCAAAGCTTGTTCAGGTTGTTTCATCTCCTAACCTTTCTAGTCCTGCTATAGAGGATGGCTTTGTTCCTATCATGGGGAAGAATCTAAGTGGCTATGTTTTTGTAGGTAAAGGGTTGCATAGAGTGTTTCTCTTCTCCCTCTTTCCCTCAAGGGCTTCTCTTCTCCCCCTATCTTCAAAGATTACAAGAGAGCAGGCAGGAGCAGATCATCGAGGTTGATACATTTCCTTCCCCGTGCATTGTCGTAGGCTAGGGTGGTGCTAGTGCTAAGTGCAATGCTCTAGAAGACATTAGATCCCCATCTACTCTTGACCTGGAGGTTGAGGTAGCAAGATAGGATAACCCTTTTGTGCCATTGCTATTCTCCTGATTGCTTTGTTAGTTCCCCAACGAGTACTCTCAATATGCACTCTCGATGTGGAGGCTGAGGACGTCATTGTCTTTAGGGGCACTGCGTGTTTTGGGGAATGCTTTTGATAACTACTGTGCGCGCTGAAAGAAGTCTTGGTCAGTAATTGTCAAAGGTTTGGGCTGCTCCTCTCTTAATCTTTTTCTTTGGATCCTATTATTGAGGGTAACAATGTGCAGCTTAGTGTCCCTAATGCCACTGTTAAACAAGCTTCTTGTTGACAATTTGTTTTAAAACATGTTTTTAAAAATTAAAAAAAACATATTGTTATTGTTTTATGAAAACAAAGGGAGAACGACAATGTGAAAGTTCACATAGTGGAAAAAGAGGCAAAATGAAAAGTAAAAGAAATAAAAGACTAAGTCTTTTGGGCACCAAGAAGGAAGATTGTTCATTTTTGCTTAACCCACGTTGGAAGAGAGAAACTCTAGGGTTTCCTGGCACGTTGAAGCAGTCCATGAAGATTTTACACCACGTTGCAGGGGGAATAAAGAAGAAGGGCATGTTGCAAAGACTCAGGGTAGTTCATGGGCACGTTGCATAACTGAAGGAGCATAGAGATAGGGATGTGGAGAGAGACGCACAAGCCAGGTCTGTCGTTTTTCCTTCATTAAATCCTCACATTCCTAAAGAATAGCATCCCTTTCATCTATCTAGAACGTATGTTTTGCTCTTATCTTCTTATGCATATATTGATTAAGGTTACTGTTTCATAAACCCTCTCTATATTTATGCAAAACGATGAGTAATGTTTGGTAGCATTTTTTGAGCTGTCAAATGCTCTTATAAATGCCTGCATTAGGTCTTGTGAGGGTCACCCTACTATTGTCTTCATGATAGGGAGTGTCATGTTTAAGTATCAATAAGGAAAGGCACATAAACTGTTCTGGAAAATACCATCAGTCTATAAGGGACTGTGAATCATGAAGTGGGGTATGTTGGCTGGTCATGTAGTGTCAGTAAAGTTAGGACAGCAGTTTTCACAAGGATGGAGCTAACATAGTTGACATTCAATAGGAGAGACCTTGAGCAGGTCTGAAACAAGACAATGACCCTTTAGAAAGCAATGAAACCCTGTCAAGTCTTATATAACAGTTGTGTATCTTATGATTGGTCACCAGAAAGCTTGGACAAAGCCACTGCAGTATAGTAATTTGTTTGTTTCCTCCATCATCAATCTTTGATTTCGAGCTTATTAAAGCAGAGCTCCTTGCTCAGGCATTGCAGCACAGTAGTGTACTATTCCAGGAGTTTGCCTTTATATCTATATGGAGAACAACTAAAATGCCTGTTGCTCCCCATATGCTACTAAGTTGCCTTGAAGAGCCTTTAAAACAAACAGACTGAGCTCTTTTCTTTGGATCAGCATAATATGTCAGAAAATCTCTAGGAATTTGAAGATTAGAGAGAATATTTTGTATGGGATGCTTTGTATCACAATTGGTTTGAATACTATAAGGATATGTCAAGATATATACTCGCCTAGATTTTTGTAGGTAAAAGAGATGGACTTTTGTTCCTCTCAGCCATCGTAGCTAGATGAGTATAATTCTTCAAGACAATGTACTTTAAACTGTAGACATAGTTTACAAAAAAGATCTAATGCTAGAAGGGACTGTGTATTAAGTTCCAAGAGCCTCCTGCCCAAGATGAAAAAACAATATGGGTACAGTCAAACAAAGACAGTGTTTTGAGGGACAGTCATTATGAAGTTGTCAATGACACAGTCCTGTTCATAAAGTCTCTTGACAGTTCATTGCAAAAATGAGGAGGCAGTCCAGTGAGTGTTTTTATGACAGTCATGAGACTGCCATAACAAAGCAAGACAGTCATTCAATCTCAGTGCTTACAAGAGGACAACTAATAGTCCATCCACTGTGGTGTGACCAGGGCAGTCTTGAAGACAATCGTATTGACAGGTGAATGACATGATAGCTGGCAGATCAAACATGAGAAAGAATATTTGCACAGTCATAAAGGGAACTCATTTTAAGTCATTAAGTGACAGAGTGCATGATGGATTTCCTTAGGGTTGCAATGAAGGATGGCCACCAAGCTATAAATTTTGCATCAATGTTTGATGAAGAGGACAGTTTACATTTTTAAGGTCTTCATGCATTAATGAAACTAAAAATCTGAGTGACAGTCCCAAATGGACCAAAAGTGAGCAGCTAAAAGGGGCAGTGATGGTAGTTCAAGAGTAGTCTCACAAAGTGAAGAACAGTGAGATAAAGAAGACAATCATGTCTCTCATAGCTTGGTGAAGTCAAAACCATTAAGAGTGCAGTCTTAGTTTTCAGTCATATACAGTCATAAAAGATCTTTAAGGACTGTCACTGCTTTGTCCTTTGATGAAACCACTGCCCCTATTGTCCTTTTAGTGACAGCAGACCTAGCAGAGATGCAGAATCACCGATAAGGGAAGTTTGCAGGTTTGAGAATGAAATCCCCACTTCCATAGAGGGGTCATTTAGAGAGAATGCATTTTTTTTTTTAAAGGACATCCTTTCAAGAATAAGTTTTAGAATAAGTGCTATAAGAGGAAATAGCAGGATGTTGATGGTCTATAAACTTGTTTTGCCAAGATAACAAGTAAGAGTTTTCTACAGGACAATAGACTCAATCATCAAAAGCCACTGCCATTATGAGATGGTGAATTTTTAGCCTAAGTCTTGATTAAACTATCAAATGTTTATTCTGTTTCAAGGTGAACAGAGCCATGACAGGGATGACAATGCATTGTTTGATGGGCTAAGATATGATAGCATTAAAGAAGGAAAGACATCTGGTATAACAGTCCATGAAAAACCAGTCCACAGTGATATGAGAATGGCAGTTCATAAAGGGTGCAGTCTTCTTGAGTACACATAGTCACTAGAGAGAAGAAAAGTGGACAAACCTGGAAGACAGCAGTCAAAAGGTTTTATCAAAGGTTGTCAAGTATGAGAGAAACAAAAGAAGTTAAAGTAAGTAATGATTATTTTACCCAGGTAAAGATAGAAGACATACACCAATGGCAGTCCCTACAGATGCAAAGGATAGTGATCATGCAATCATCACAAGAGTACAAACTTGAGATGGCTAATGCCAAGAGATTAGGGGAGATCATACCGTGTTATCAAGAGTTGACAGTGAGTAGCTTAAGAAGACAGAGCAGATGGAAAAGAGAAGTCACAGTCATGAACAAAGCAGCCAATGAAAGATTATGACAGTCATACCAAGCCAACAGAAATATCTAGAATATGATGCATTTTAATGTTCTCAATGACTGCATGAGTTGAGAGGACAGTCATCATAGTTTTGATGAGTAAATTTCAGTCACATGACAAATGCACCAAGTCATTGGAGACACCAAGTGACAACAATAGATCACCTTATAATCTATTGAGGAATGCAGGGATATGAGCATTAATGAACCAACATGTCAGTTTTGCTGATTGTGGATGGAAATGACTTATGAAAGTTTTGATAGAAGTTAGGAAAAAGAAGCTGCAAATATATGACATCTATGTTAGATTTCAACCCTTGAAGTTCTTCTACGCCTCCTTAAAGCTTTTGACCTTTTCAAACCACTTTTGCTCATGTTTAAAAGGCTCAAGGTGTGGAGGTGGCAGCAGTTTGCTGATTTATTGGTTGGCTAAGAGTTAGTTGCAGGCATCTAGGAAGGTGTTTTTGGGCAGTTGAGAGTATCTAGAAGGCAGTTTGAACAAGAATGGACAGTTGCAAGCATCTGGCTGGGTCAAAGAGCAGATATAGGGGTCTTATGGCAGCAATATGAGACAAAAGTCATTTGAAAGGTCAACACTTTCCTTCCTTCAACGCCACCAAGGAGTTTTCAGTTATCAAAAGCATGATGAAGGCAGTTTCAAGCGGTACAAGCATCCAGATGAAAGGAAACAGTCAGCACTAGTCATAAAGGAGATTTTAATGAGTTTTCATTATCATTGGATGCTGTCCTACATCCTCTCCAGCGTAGGATGGACAAAAAGAAGCCTTGTTTCATTTTCCCTTAGTTCTTTCACTTTTCAAAAACAGCATTGTAAACTGAAAAGGTTTCTTTTCTGTCTTTTATTGTGTATTGTAACTCACATTTTCAGTTTTCAGACGGAAAATAAACTCTCTGTAACACATTATGAAACAAGAAATACAGATTTTTAGACTATGTATGGTTGCAAGAGCATCTTCTATCAATAAAATGAGCATTTTGGCCTTCAAAGTTCTGTTTCTGTTATGTTTATGAGATAATTGATGTCTTTTCCTGTGATTTTCATATTGGAATCCTCAAATGGATGTCTTGATGAATGTACTGTAGTTTTTCTGGTATGGAAAAGGGCCCAATAGATTGCTTCACTGAAGGATAAAAAATAATAGAAATTTTGAAGAAAGAAAATCAAAGAAAATAGTAGGGAAAAAAATTGTAAGTCTAAATCCCAAAATATACTGAATTTTTTGCCCTAAAAAATGAGAATTCCCCTCATATTCGAAGAACCCATAATTTTACAAGAACGAATTAATTTTCCAAACAGAATTAAAAATTCACTACAGCCAAAATTAAAGAATTTAAGGAGGAAAAGGTATTAAAATCCAACCTTCCCATTACCATTTTACGGCAGATGACGCGCTTCAAACTTGCAACCTCCGCCATGGGCTGCTGCAGGGGTGACGGCGTCTTCGGCGACGGGCCCCCCTCGTCACCGATACTGACGCCTAAAGACTCTCCCTCATCTCGACGCCCCACGCCGCTCTCCACAGCCACGAATTTTGACGGCGTTTGCAGACGCATGATACTTCTGGGCGTCTTGAACGACGCGAAAGGAGAGTCCGTGGCGGGGTTGATCCAGTGACGGGGCTGAGGCGTCTTGGGCAGCAGGGAAGTGACGGAGACCTTGACGCCCATGGCTGAGCATGACGGCGTGTCGTCAAGAACCCACGAGCGTAACTGCGATGGGTCCTCCGCTGCTGTTCGCCATGTTTTGCAGACGGCAGAATCAGAGACCAGGTCTTGCGGGGACTCAATCCTGCGCACCACGTTGATTACTATGTCCATTGCTTGTAGAGCGGCGGCCTTAGGCGACGACGGCTCTGTCATTTCGCTATTCTCGTATATACACGCTTTCTCATACATTATTCTTCCTGCGTTTGGGACGCTCGTTACAGATGAGCGTAAATAGGCATAAGCGACAACGGCTCTATTTTCAAACCCTTCCCTTCCCGCCCAGGATAATATACGAAGGTAAAATAAAAAAATAATTATAATGTATAAAATTTAAACATGATTTTTTTAGGTACAAAATGTTGTAAAGATGAAAATTACATCTTTTATATTTTTTTTTAATTTTAAATTATTTTATGTGGGTGTCTTAGATATAGTCTTAATAACTGATTTTGTTTGGTTGGACACACTCATTGGCTACAAATTTAGTTTATTGCTTGAGAATACCAATTTACATTCTCAAATCAATGTTTTCTTTATCCAAGCCTAGAGCACTCAAAAAACCTTGACCTAGTTCAAAGTTGCAAGTTAAACTCGACCCCCTCTATCTAAATTCAAATTTTATTGTGGCCTCAAGCCATCTCAACCTAATATTATCATTACGTGCAAACTTAGATGCCAAAAAGTTCAATTGTGTGTCTAGGAATTTTATAGAGGACATTACCCCTAGGTCATTTTCAAATGTTCATTTCAATCATGACAATCCATCAACATCCATTATCACTCAAAAAAGGGATCGACCAACAATCACAAATTTGTCTTTGCATTAATTTCTTGCATTGAGATCATCAAACCCTAACTCTTGAGACTCTATCTAGTACTTTGCCATTCATTATATCGACTTCCAATCAATCATTAGACCGTTATACTACATTGTTGTCAAATACTTACTCATAAATTGCATATGTTGCTCAATGTGTCTTCTAACTATATAACAAGGTTGGATTGCAATTGAGGATGACTCAAGGATTCATCTTTGTCATGCCAAGTTACATTAGTGCTTATTAGCACCACCAAGTTTTCTATTTAAACGAGTATAGACACATGTGAATAGATTTATAAAGACCAAAAATACTAAGCTCAAAGTCATGATTTATGGGATTAGGGTTTCTCATAAAGGTCGAAAGGCTTAGGGCCACCCCTACAATATTGATTTAAGTCTCCACATAGTACCAAATTTTATAAAGAACATGAGTAGTGGTCTTTTAATCACAGTCTCAAATTTTAGGTATCAAATCTCTATCATAATCAAAAAAGTCACATATTTGGAATTTAGGTAGAAACATTTATTTTAGTCAATTTATCTTTATTTCAATTACAAATTTAAATACATTGTTTGTAATAAAAAATATTTAAAGACATACTTTAAATGACGCATTGAGCTACAGACATAAGAAACCTAAAGGCTTCTTATTTGACATTATACATAAAGGCAATAATTAAGGTCAACACAAACCTCCAAAGCACAACCATCTATAAAAAGAAATACAATTGAAGAAAGATACTTAAGTAATATGAATTTAACAAACCTCAAGCTATTGTAGGCAGAAGAGGAGGGGTTGTGCATGAGTGGTGTTGGTTCTCAATCAACATGAAATTGTCAACGAAGAGTTGGGTGTGCAAAAATATGGTGGAGACTTTTACATGGGGTTGAAAGTATTGACAAAGGAAACAACAAGGCCCTCAAGAATTGTTTGTTGAGTGTAAGTGGCCAGATAATTGTGCACTTCTTTTCCACCTACTCATAACTATTAAATCATTTTTCCGAATTAGCAAAAGTTATTGCAAATATTTTCCATCAATTTGAGGTGTCCATTCTAGTCAGGAGATTATATGAGCTATGAAGTTTGAATGGATGAATAATGTAGTGACTATGGTTAATGCCCTACTAATGTTAAAGGCAAATTTGAACCATTTTTTAAAGAGATTAGTTTTGTTGTTGGCAATTGGAGGCTATTCTGGTATAAGGATTTTTCTAGGGTTTCAACCATGCCACGTCTAGTTGCAAAAATGCAGTCGACTATGGTTAATTCTCTGTTATTGTTAAAGGAAAATTTGAATCATTTTTTAAAGAGATTGGTTTTATTATTGACAATTGGAGGCTATGCAAGTGTAGGGGTTTGTTTAAGGTTTCAACCATGTAATGTCCAATTGTAAAAGTGTAGTGAATCAATGAGGCATGTGAATGATAAAGTTTATGTATTTGTATCGTATAGTGAATGTCTCCAAGTTGTTTATATTTCTCTACCTGAAAATCTTCCCTATTGTGCATGATTCCCCTTGTCATATTTTCTAACATGAATGTAATGAATAAATGATAATGTGATAATATTCTAATGTATTACAAGCTTTGTAATAGTTATATGTGTATTATATATGGGTTTATGCAATCTAGTTTGGATTACTAAGTATGCTCACTATGTAATGCTTACAATATGATGGAAGAAGTACTCAAATCAAACATATATGTCTCTTTCATTGCATAATTGTGAGGTTGAAAACTACCAACTCTAAATAATGGGTAGAGTAACTTATTTCATGGTCCTTAAGATTTTGATTTCTTCATTTCCCCTTTAGATCCACCTTTATCCTTGGGACTTCCCAAAATATTCAAGCAATCCTTTGAGCTATGATCAATGAATTTCCTTCTCATTTCATATAAAATTATGGTAATAATAAGATCATCTATATTTTGCATTTTAGCACTACCACTACAATAGCAATAATTAAATTTTCCCAAGATTTGGTTAAAGAAAAAATCGTAAGATAAAGTTATATTCTTCCTCAATCTTAACATCTAACGAATCTAAATGAATCAGAATAATATAAAAAATATTAATTATTCAACAAAAAGAACACCACCCTTCACTTTAAAAGAATATAAACATATTTTGAGACACACCTTATTAGTTAGACTAATCCCTTAAACCCTTAATCCCTCAACCCTCAATTGTAAACCCTCTACTCTATACATTATACCATCAACCCTATAACTTAAACTCTAAACCCTCAACCCTCGACTTTAATCCCTCAATAGTTAACCCTTAAACCCTCAACCCTAATCCCTCAACCCTTAAACTTGTAAACCCTAAACCATTAAAATTGCAATCCTCCACCCTCAACCCTCTACCCTATACATTAAACCCTCAAACCTAATCCTTTGACCCTCTACCTTAAACCCTTAATCCCTCAACCCTCAACCATCAACTATAAACCCTCTACCCTATACATTAGACCCTAAACCCTAATCCCTCAACCCTCTACCCTATACATTAAACCATCAACCCTAATCCCTCAACCCTATACCATCAACCCTTAAACCCTCAACATTAATCCCTTGACCCTATACCTTAAACCCGTAATCCCTCAATCCTTAAAACCCTAATTCCTCAACCCTCAACCCTTAAACCCTCAAACCTTA
>VDFB02037551.1:218733-237587 GCA_007258455.2 Sequoia sempervirens | reverse complement strand
TGTATATTTATGCAATACAAAATACATTTGAGACCTTGCTTATGTAGGCAAGGTTGAGAGGTAGGCCAAACTAGGCGATGACAAGTGTCTTAATCTTATGTCATGGGGATAAGATAAGATAAGATCACATTACAACTTAGACTTCTAGAAAGATTCCTAACTAACTAAGTAAACCTAACATGTGAACATGTGTGAATAGAGCCTAACTAGGATCTAGTTAGATAATCTACCTCGTTAACGCTACAAAGGGAAAACCAGATAGGCAAAAAATCACGCTCACACCAATAGAAATAAATGAAGAAGCAAATGTTCTTGAGAAATGAGCAATCGAAATGAAAGTGTAATAACTTGCTTGAATTAGAACATAATTTGTTTTAATACAATGTAACATTTTATCTCAATAAACATTGGAGGGAAAGAAACTAAGAAGCTTAGAGGAAGTCATGTGACAATTGTGCACACATAACCAATATGATGAGAACCCATTAAAATAATGCATATTCCCCATGTATCCACTTGATGGTACAAGCAATACAATCCAAATCTTATAAAATTTAAATTATGTAAGATATAATGATATGCTAGATTAACATTAATGAGTATATTTCTTCATTGAAGGATAAATGTCATTACTAAAAGAAATCATACCTTTTATTTGTTCTCCTTGTAGACAAGTCAACTCCTTAACCTTAGTTTTCCAAAGTTTTGGATAGGGTGCAATATGATCCCAACCAAGTGGAATATGTTGTTTGTTGAGAGATATTATTGAATCTAATCCTATATTGCACATGGTATAACCTACTCATCCTTGACCCAACGATAACCTACTCATCCTTGACCCAACGAAGATTTCTTTTCTCTACTAGTCTGGATTACACCTTTTCAAAATAGGAGATGGTATGGTTTGTCCACAAGTATTAACCCAATCTCTTAATTTCTTACTCTTCTTTAAGAACTCTCTATTCCAAGTGATAGAAAATGGAAGCCATCACTCGCAGGGCACTAGCTTTATGGCATGCATGTCATTAGGAAAATCCATTTAAGCCTCACAAGAAGCACCTGGCATCCCTCGTGTACATGTCATTGGCTCTATGGCATGCATGCCACTAGCAAAATCTAACTTTAGAGTACGACTAAAAAAATCTACAAGCAAAGTACACTCCCTAACTATAGTCAAGTTGGAGTAGCAATAAGCTTATCTTATACAAGTCATAGGATTTACCAATCAATCACCTCAAAAGGAGAGGAATAGGTTGTCTTAGGGGGTATACAATCCTCTACTTATGCCCTCATAAAATCCTTTACTCCAACCATCTTTTGTTGCCATAAAAGCTAGCTCTTGTCCCAGGCTTGGTTCTATAACTAGGAAAGAGACTCTTTATAAGGAATATATTAAACACAAGGACTTGCATTGGAGACTCATTATAAGGCTTGGTTTTATACCTAGAATGTTCAGAATTGGTATGAAAATACAAACACAATAGTCTATAGATTCCTAAGGTCCTCCTTTTGGACTAATACTCAACCTATGGAAGGTATCCAATGTATGTCTAATTATACTTTATCCAATAATACTTTGATAAGTAGGAGGTATTTCTACAACATTCAAATTGTGATATTGTTATCAAGATTCAACTGTGTTATTGACTCGAGTCAAACTCATTGACCCATGTTTCATGAGTCACTAGTGGTTCACAAGAAGCCATCTCTCATGATAATGAATGGTCCACTTAGCACTCATTGAATGGTTCACCTCTATAACAATATCATAATTATACTTTATCGAGCATTAATAAATGCATGTATCTGATAAACGTCCTCCTAAGGTATCTAATTATACTATATCAAACATTAATAAATGCATGTAACTATCATTTTGTCCTACTAAGCTATAGCATGCATTATTTTAAAATTTAATTTTAAATGATTGTATATTTTTTTATCAATATATTAGTCATGCAATATCTTAAAATATAAGAATATAGGCATGCAATATCCTACAATATAAATATTTATTTTCTATTGTTTTATTTAATAAATTAAAATTTAATTTGATCAAATTTAATGTCTAATTAATTGAAAATTAATATTTTTGTATTAAAATAAAATTATTTTTAAAAAATTTTGTTAATGAGATGTCTAACAATATATTTATATAATATTATTTTATAAATCTAAAATGTACACTTATAAAATCAATACATTGACATTTACATGATTTTAATGATTAATTGTAATATATCATATATGATTATGTAAAAATTTTAATATGTTTAATTTTTAATTTGTAATTTGCTTTTTTAAAATATTACTAATATTTTACTTTATAAAAAATATTTTAGAAAACTATTTATATTTTTAATAATATTATTAATAGCAAAATTAAAAACTTAAAGCATACATATTATTTATTTATTTAAATTGAATTTATTTATTTGAATTCAATTTATATTTTTAATTAAATTTTTTTTTAAATGTATTAAAATTATTTTAATAATTAATTAAAAAATCAAATCATTTATTAAATGTTATATAATATATTTAAATAATATTATTTTATATATTTAAAATATACAATTATAAGGGGCGAGGGGCCTAGCTAGCTCGATTGGCTAAAGCATCTTGTTGTAGGCAATGTGTTAGGCCAACACCCAAAAAAAAATTAACCTTAACTATTATAATATTCTAGAACCTAATAAAATCATAATACATTAACTTACAATGATTTGTTGATCTCAAACTATTATGTAACCAACCTTTAAATTGTTGTCATGATCACATGAAAAAAATTAACCTTAACAATTATAATATTCTAAAATCATAATACATTATCTTCCAATGATTTGTTGATCTCAAACTATTATGTAACCAACCTTTAAATTGTTGTTGTGTCTAATCCATCAACCACACAATAAATACTTGTATTACAATTGTAAAAAATATGTGCTTTCAAAAATCTACTATTTTAAACAATTATCTAACTTACCTCTATGTTGATATTTCACAAATAACTTATTCACTGACCAACAAATATAATTAAATTACTACAATACTAATACTAGCTTATCTATCTTATTAATATAAATAACACCAAGATATATCTTTTTTAGTTTTTTTCATAATTAATAGTAAAATATTCTATATTAATATTAATAATATAAATAATAACTATTATATAATATATTTATTAAGAATTTACATAAAATCTTATGATTTTAGTAAATCTAGTTAAAACCTCATGTTATTTTTCTTTTCATAGCATAAGTAAAACTTTTGTTTAAATTGAGATATTGAATTCACATTTATATTATTGCCTAATACCATATTGAAAACAAAGAAAATACATTATTATTATTTTTCATTTACGTATAATTTTCAGGAACATGTTGATCATTTTTTATAAATTGAATAACTACAACTTCTTGAATATATGAAGAAAATAAAAAATATTATTTATTTCACAATAATTTATTTTATTCAGCAGCAAATATCACTTTATTTAAACATTTAATGAAAAAAACAGGGTGATGATTTGTTATGAATTGGAGATTTAATTTTGAGTTTTTTTTTTTTAATATTTTAGCTAATGTTGAGGAAAAGCCTCTCAACAGAATTACTACAATACTAATAAGCAAATACTCCCCACTACATACAGTTGTCTCATACATGAAGTATGAGACAATGAAGCAGGAAAGGAAGCTTTTCTGAATATAAAAACATTTGCAATGTATGAACATATGTTGCAGTCTAGCACTGCGACCCATTGAAATGTACGTCTATATAAAGACGGATTTAACATAATCCATTAAGCCCTCCTGAGTAAAGGGATAAATATGTGCTTCTCTTGGTCCATTGTAGCTATGCCAAATTAGGTGAAGGCTTTCTAGCTGAGGGCAAGATTGTTGCAGATCCTCCAGATGCTTAATAGTAAGAGGTTCCCTGGATTCCAAGCGCAATCGTTTCAAAGAATGCAATTGCCAAGCCCCAAATTCGCATCCCTCGAGATCATGTACAACACCAAGTGCTGCAGCTGAAAGAGAGGTCAATCCCTACATTGACAAGGCAAAAACCAATGAGAATGAATATAAAAGATGAGCTCATGAGCAAACAGCCTTGGCAAACAAATTAAATCCGTCTAACCTTCAATCTCAGGGGAACAAGCGAATTAAGCCCATGCTCTTTGGGTATCTGAAAATGACTATGTAAATCAATTGCCTGCACCAAGCCACATGTAGCAAACATTTTAGATAAATTACAACCCAAAAAAAAAAAAAGTCTGTATTTTTGTACTGTAAACACATGTTAACAGACTACCTCAATATTGGGGCATGCTTTTGTCAACGCATCTAAGGACACTTCAGTAAGATCACACCGGTTAAGAGCCAGTGCATTTAATGGTGGTTGTCCAGCAGTAAGCAGTGCAAGAACTTCCTGTATTCCACAAAATTAAAGAGGTCATGAGGCGCAAAATTTGAATATATAAATATATAGTTCTCTTTTTCTCACAAGGAATTCTAGTTAAGCTGTGACCTAAAAAGACACCTTTGCCTTCTGCGTTTTAATTAAATAAAGAGCCAATATGCTTCAAGACAAACCACCTTACATTACATGAGACAGCACAATATGTTTACCCCAGTCTTTCAAAATGCAGGTCTTACTGCTAGACAACAGTTTAAGTTTAACAACATTCTCTGCCTGGTGAACATTCTCTGCCTGGTGTGTTTTTTCAAACACCATGGCTGTTTCGTTCGAAAATCCGGGCTTTTGTTAAAAAGCTGGCTTAGTCGTTTGATTGGACGCCAGTTTTTGCTTCTATTTTTATAACTGAACAGTTGGTATGGTGAGCTTCCGATAAGACTAGTAACTGATATGGTGAGCTTTTGATATAATTGGTTTGCTACTCTGCTAATGAAAACACTTGCACTTTTTATATAATTGGTGTGCTACTCTGCTAATGAAAAGTGCCTATATCAGTTACTAGTCTTATCGGAAGCTCACCATACCAACTGTTCAGTTATAAAAATAGAAGCAAAAACTGGCGTCCAATCAAACGGCTAAGCCAGCTTTTTAACAAAAGCCCGGATTTTCAAATGAAACAGCCATGGTGTTTGAAAAAACACACCAGGTAACAGCAACAAGTTCTTAATTCCAGCTATTTCCAAAAAAATTGCCTCAACTCAGTTACAAATACGGGTTTTTTAATTTTTGCTTCATTTTTGTTGTGCTCTCAAAAATCTGAATTTTTCAGAGCGCAAGTGAGGTAGAATTTCAGAGCAAGAATATAAAGGACTGTCAGCATCAGAGATTAAGGGCACACGCTAGGGCACATCGTTTCTCTTCTTAATTTTCCACATTCCTTCCAACCTCCATGATTTCCCGCAAAGTTACAAATTGGGAACATCGAACAAATTCTATTTTATTATCTTAAGACTAATGTTTGTTTCAATTTCAACGCACTCAATTTATTATTTCGCAGTGATTAACAAGAACAATATTATTTCCTATATGTTTAAACCCGAGCAATTAATTCCATCTACGCCTTCAGTTGACCGTGCCAATGTCATGAAGTAGAATGCTACTATCGTTCTAAACTTGTCCTAAGTCTAAAATATTTATCCTAGAAAATCAACATATCCAAGTCCTTCAGCCTGTTCCAATAAAGTAGACCAAACAAATTTAAATGAGAAAATAGCCACAATAGACCAAATCACAGAGAACATTTAGACTTTCAGGGTAAAAAGAGGAACTGGTATGCACAACAAATTAATATAACAGGAATGAAGTATCGCTGTGGTATATAAGAGCTCTCCTGGGAAACACTTGTCTCTTATGTTTATTCCCACAGGTTATAAAGTGAAAAATAGATTAGCTCCATTCTCAGACAAACTCGCGTCTGTACTCTAATTCAAATTTTAGTATTTTAACTAGAACATAAAGACAATTGCAAACTATTCATGGCTTAGAAATTTACTTTATCTGTGCAACGAAGATGACTTTCCCAAATGACCTCCGACTTCAGAGACTGTCCAAATGAGCTGCGTTAAAGACAACATAGAGAATCACTCATTCCTTCATATAAATTTTTACAGAAAAATGGTAATTAAGGCAAGTATCCTGAGTAATGGGAAGAGAGCCTTACGGCATGCGGAGGTCAATAGAAAGAGTATTGAGTTTGATGAGTTTTCCCAGCTCCATAAAGATATCTTGCAGCACTTTTCTCAAGAGAATATGCTGTAAATCAATCACAAAGAAAATATGTTAGAGTGGTTACTACAAAGGAAGAAACATGAAATTTTAACATATACTGACGAATATGAGAAAATGGAGAGAAAATGTGAATGACTGCATCCAACCGCAACATGTCGGTGAGAAAATGCCCAATCCCTACTAACTCAAACCTTTCAACTCCCAGAAAAGATAGTGCAAGCAAACCTGGAGAACAAGTGTAACAGACATAAGATTTGGACAGTGCTGGCTTATATTCAGAAATCCTTTTTCAGATAAATGGCCACATCCGCATGATGTTAGAAGATGGCTTCCATTTCTATCAGGAACTACCTCTTTTCTATTCGGAAAGAAAAGAGCATCAGGAGCTGCTGTCTGTTTGGCATCACAAATGTGCAGCAGTCTGAGTGTATGAAGTCGTGGACAACTTTTTGTGATGATTCTGCAATGGCAGGCCATGTATTAAAAGCATGCAAAGATTTAAGAAAATATAACAGTGATTCTAAAAGAAAATAGCTAATTTTACAGAGAACCTCAGTTGTCCCCTCACACTGGATTTAAAAAGATATACTTACTGTAAGCATTCATCAGTAAGCCGGGAGGAGCAGATATCAATGTCACCCAAGTATCTGCAAACAAGACAAGATACAAAAAAGCTTTGAAACAAAGAATAGGATACTGAAAAGTTAAAAGACGAATTACTTGTGCAAGTGATAAGAATTAGACAAACATTCCTTCCATTTATATAATAATTTCATCTCATTATGCTATTTTCCAGCCTGAAAAGAGAACCCAATACGAAGGGGCTTGAGGTCAGATCTGTCTTGCATCTCAAATCTTTTTAGAATACAATTATAGATAGATACCAAGTAAACGGAAAAATATGAAACTTGGCATCTTGATTACCACAAAAGTCTACAGAAATCCCTGCTCTCTAAAGCTTTTCAAGCAACCTCCAATAAAAACAATATAACATCATTAATTCCAATATGGAGTAGTAAATGAAGGTCAACAGGAACTACAGGCTTTGTAGAGTGTAAATGAAGGTCAACAGATAACACAAAGCTCGTCAAGCATGCAAACTAAACCAAAGCCAGACCTGTACCATACCAAACATTAGATAAAGAGTACTCTATTGTGTCAATTACTTGGCACAGATTCGTATACAAACTTTTTTTTTAAATTTGGTTTGGATATTAGCAGCTAGAAATAAATTTCATCTATTGAGAAGGCTATATCTAGCCATGGGTCATCCAATGAGATTATTGTCACGGCAACTCATGGAACATTTCATTTCTAATTTGTAAGTAGTCATGTCAAAATTTCCCCAGCACAAAGCAATTACTAAAGTGGCGCAAGCTGATCTAATTATTGAAAGTTTAAAATTTTCTCTACACGAATATGTGTATAGGAAAACGTGCTTTTAAAGGTGGCAATTGTGGGAATTAAGCTATTTTCTCACTTTACCATGCTGATAGTTCAAATTTTTTAACCTTTAGGTTTAGACTCAAGGCCTGGAGATCACTATTGACAAGTCTCAGACTTTGAGGCATACTATGCAACTTCCCAATAAGCCTGGTACCACACTAACGGGTCAATATTTATAAAAAGTGTCGTTTAAAAGGACTTCTAGATGAGCAGAAAACATTCTGACATGCAGGAGAAACGTGAGTTAATGTACCCAAATTTGTTGTTCTGAGACGCAAAACTAACATATGATGTATGTTCATCATATTGAGATTTAGCTATACACAAAACACTCTAACATACAGGAGAAACATTGAGTTTATGTACTCAAACCTGATGATGTTCATCATATTGAGATTTGGCTAAACACAAAACATTCTAACATACAGGAGAAACACATTGATATATGTTCTCAAACCTGATGTATGTTCATCACATTAAGACGCAAAACTAAAACTTGATGTATGTTCATCACATTGAGATTTTGCTAAACACAAAACATTCAAACATACCGGTGAAACATTGAGTTTATGTACTCAATTTGTTGTTCTGAGACACAAAATTAAAACCTGATTTGATATGTTCATTTGTATATTAGACATATCGTTCGCAGGGAATTCTCATGTATATGGATAAACAGAGAGACTGGAACATTGACCCAGAAAATCCTGCGACGTTTTAGGTTTTGTATACTGACTCAGGATGTCACCGTCATAATCTACCAAACATACAAATGCCAAACACCACAGAGGCAATTTGGAATTTGACTGTAGTTCCAACTGATGGTAGACCAGATTGGATGTATTATAAAAAATTATAGTTCAATTCATTCTTTGTCTCAATATTTGCCTTCAGATTCTATTCTTGACTTCAATTTAAAGAGACAAACTGACTGATTTATCTTTTATCAATAAACTTTTTAATTAAAATATATTTCTCTTTTAATTTTATTAACCAATTTGATTACCAGAAAACAATAATATACCAACTTAGGATGGCACATTTAAAAACAAAATATAATGGAATTTCCTGACAACTATAGTTATTATAGTGTAGTTAAATCCAATCATATGAAATTGGGAATTTATTAAATAGCTTTCAAGTTAAGCTACATAATACTGAAACAGCCAGACATGTTTTGAAACTTTGCTTTGATATCATTATATTAATATTTACAAACTTTATGGAGCTCTTGGCAGGAAGAAAAATTTTGAACAGGCATTAGGCGGGAACAGGAACTGCTGGGGTGCTGCAAACAATAAAGGCAAAGGAGGATGGGGAAGATGATGGAAAGGGCGGTGTCGTTGATGATCCAGAAGATGAATGGAACGAACCTTAATGATGAAGAGATTGATGAACGCCTTATTGACAATTGGTGGGATGTCGGTCTATTGGCTCAGACTCTGTAAAAAGCTTAGGCAAAATACAGACACATTCAACAATTACTGTGCACAACAATCTCATAATTTATTGTGAATTCTTAACCAGCGAGTTATATTAGAAAAATAAAATGATGTGCAATATAATAATTCAATCAAGATTGTATTGCATTCAGCAGTGACTCTTCTATGAGCAATGCGACTGTCTTACAAAGTATAAACAACACAGATATGATACCCGGCTATACACACAAATTTGTCAGCACTGGAGAAAGTGCTTCCTTCAGTCGCACACACTCACAGACCAACCATCTAAGACAATCGGGCGATGATTATCAGGTCCCCGTTTCATCCAGACTGCCTCCAAAACCAACGCTCTAGGTGCTTAATAAGTCACTTGATTCCAAAGAATGGTCCCTCTGACCCGAGGTAATGAACTCTTCCTGTCATGCTTGCACCAAATCGGAATTTCACAGAATGTTGGTTCGCGCGATCTTAGTTACCGAGAGTCTTGCTATCAATGATGATGTCGACCTTCTCAATGGCGTATCCAACCCGATCAATTGATTCCCGTGAATTGCCTAGGGAATGCGCGTGTGAGAGGAATGGTCAATCGCTACTCCTGCATAAGCCTTGCACGGGGTCTGATAGTGAAGGATCCAGCCAAGGTGTTGGCCAGAGCCAAAAGGCTCGGCCAAATCATTTATATCTGTAGCGCCTCTCAAAACCTCTGTAATGTCTAAGAAATAACACCCGTGATTAGACTTGATCTTGTCGATGACAGACTCAAAATGCGAAAGAAAGCACAGAATTCACGAACTCCTCAAGCTGAGACTACGTCCAGACCTAAGTGACCGAATAGAGCGACTATGTCCTCAATTCACCAGGAGACTGATTCCAAATTCGTGATCATCCAATGAGAGAGACAAACCAATTAAATACTAATTTGTCATCTCGGTTCAAGGATGTCAGCCAAAAAGCAAAAATAAAAAATGAAATATAAATCCTAATCTACTAGAGGCGTAACTAAAATGAGTCGGCCCACAATCTATTCTAAATTATTCATGTAGTGTTTAAAAACACTGTTTTCAAACTACTTCCCGTATCAAATTGAATTTTTGGGAACATTACAGACTCAAAGCTTGTTCAGGTTGTTTCATCTCCTAACCTTTCTAGTCCTGCTATAGAGGATGGCTTTGTTCCTATCATGGGGAAGAATCTAAGTGGCTATGTTTTTGTAGGTAAAGGGTTGCATAGAGTGTTTCTCTTCTCCCTCTTTCCCTCAAGGGCTTCTCTTCTCCCCCTATCTTCAAAGATTACAAGAGAGCAGGCAGGAGCAGATCATCGAGGTTGATACATTTCCTTCCCCGTGCATTGTCGTAGGCTAGGGTGGTGCTAGTGCTAAGTGCAATGCTCTAGAAGACATTAGATCCCCATCTACTCTTGACCTGGAGGTTGAGGTAGCAAGATAGGATAACCCTTTTGTGCCATTGCTATTCTCCTGATTGCTTTGTTAGTTCCCCAACGAGTACTCTCAATATGCACTCTCGATGTGGAGGCTGAGGACGTCATTGTCTTTAGGGGCACTGCGTGTTTTGGGGAATGCTTTTGATAACTACTGTGCGCGCTGAAAGAAGTCTTGGTCAGTAATTGTCAAAGGTTTGGGCTGCTCCTCTCTTAATCTTTTTCTTTGGATCCTATTATTGAGGGTAACAATGTGCAGCTTAGTGTCCCTAATGCCACTGTTAAACAAGCTTCTTGTTGACAATTTGTTTTAAAACATGTTTTTAAAAATTAAAAAAAACATATTGTTATTGTTTTATGAAAACAAAGGGAGAACGACAATGTGAAAGTTCACATAGTGGAAAAAGAGGCAAAATGAAAAGTAAAAGAAATAAAAGACTAAGTCTTTTGGGCACCAAGAAGGAAGATTGTTCATTTTTGCTTAACCCACGTTGGAAGAGAGAAACTCTAGGGTTTCCTGGCACGTTGAAGCAGTCCATGAAGATTTTACACCACGTTGCAGGGGGAATAAAGAAGAAGGGCATGTTGCAAAGACTCAGGGTAGTTCATGGGCACGTTGCATAACTGAAGGAGCATAGAGATAGGGATGTGGAGAGAGACGCACAAGCCAGGTCTGTCGTTTTTCCTTCATTAAATCCTCACATTCCTAAAGAATAGCATCCCTTTCATCTATCTAGAACGTATGTTTTGCTCTTATCTTCTTATGCATATATTGATTAAGGTTACTGTTTCATAAACCCTCTCTATATTTATGCAAAACGATGAGTAATGTTTGGTAGCATTTTTTGAGCTGTCAAATGCTCTTATAAATGCCTGCATTAGGTCTTGTGAGGGTCACCCTACTATTGTCTTCATGATAGGGAGTGTCATGTTTAAGTATCAATAAGGAAAGGCACATAAACTGTTCTGGAAAATACCATCAGTCTATAAGGGACTGTGAATCATGAAGTGGGGTATGTTGGCTGGTCATGTAGTGTCAGTAAAGTTAGGACAGCAGTTTTCACAAGGATGGAGCTAACATAGTTGACATTCAATAGGAGAGACCTTGAGCAGGTCTGAAACAAGACAATGACCCTTTAGAAAGCAATGAAACCCTGTCAAGTCTTATATAACAGTTGTGTATCTTATGATTGGTCACCAGAAAGCTTGGACAAAGCCACTGCAGTATAGTAATTTGTTTGTTTCCTCCATCATCAATCTTTGATTTCGAGCTTATTAAAGCAGAGCTCCTTGCTCAGGCATTGCAGCACAGTAGTGTACTATTCCAGGAGTTTGCCTTTATATCTATATGGAGAACAACTAAAATGCCTGTTGCTCCCCATATGCTACTAAGTTGCCTTGAAGAGCCTTTAAAACAAACAGACTGAGCTCTTTTCTTTGGATCAGCATAATATGTCAGAAAATCTCTAGGAATTTGAAGATTAGAGAGAATATTTTGTATGGGATGCTTTGTATCACAATTGGTTTGAATACTATAAGGATATGTCAAGATATATACTCGCCTAGATTTTTGTAGGTAAAAGAGATGGACTTTTGTTCCTCTCAGCCATCGTAGCTAGATGAGTATAATTCTTCAAGACAATGTACTTTAAACTGTAGACATAGTTTACAAAAAAGATCTAATGCTAGAAGGGACTGTGTATTAAGTTCCAAGAGCCTCCTGCCCAAGATGAAAAAACAATATGGGTACAGTCAAACAAAGACAGTGTTTTGAGGGACAGTCATTATGAAGTTGTCAATGACACAGTCCTGTTCATAAAGTCTCTTGACAGTTCATTGCAAAAATGAGGAGGCAGTCCAGTGAGTGTTTTTATGACAGTCATGAGACTGCCATAACAAAGCAAGACAGTCATTCAATCTCAGTGCTTACAAGAGGACAACTAATAGTCCATCCACTGTGGTGTGACCAGGGCAGTCTTGAAGACAATCGTATTGACAGGTGAATGACATGATAGCTGGCAGATCAAACATGAGAAAGAATATTTGCACAGTCATAAAGGGAACTCATTTTAAGTCATTAAGTGACAGAGTGCATGATGGATTTCCTTAGGGTTGCAATGAAGGATGGCCACCAAGCTATAAATTTTGCATCAATGTTTGATGAAGAGGACAGTTTACATTTTTAAGGTCTTCATGCATTAATGAAACTAAAAATCTGAGTGACAGTCCCAAATGGACCAAAAGTGAGCAGCTAAAAGGGGCAGTGATGGTAGTTCAAGAGTAGTCTCACAAAGTGAAGAACAGTGAGATAAAGAAGACAATCATGTCTCTCATAGCTTGGTGAAGTCAAAACCATTAAGAGTGCAGTCTTAGTTTTCAGTCATATACAGTCATAAAAGATCTTTAAGGACTGTCACTGCTTTGTCCTTTGATGAAACCACTGCCCCTATTGTCCTTTTAGTGACAGCAGACCTAGCAGAGATGCAGAATCACCGATAAGGGAAGTTTGCAGGTTTGAGAATGAAATCCCCACTTCCATAGAGGGGTCATTTAGAGAGAATGCATTTTTTTTTTTAAAGGACATCCTTTCAAGAATAAGTTTTAGAATAAGTGCTATAAGAGGAAATAGCAGGATGTTGATGGTCTATAAACTTGTTTTGCCAAGATAACAAGTAAGAGTTTTCTACAGGACAATAGACTCAATCATCAAAAGCCACTGCCATTATGAGATGGTGAATTTTTAGCCTAAGTCTTGATTAAACTATCAAATGTTTATTCTGTTTCAAGGTGAACAGAGCCATGACAGGGATGACAATGCATTGTTTGATGGGCTAAGATATGATAGCATTAAAGAAGGAAAGACATCTGGTATAACAGTCCATGAAAAACCAGTCCACAGTGATATGAGAATGGCAGTTCATAAAGGGTGCAGTCTTCTTGAGTACACATAGTCACTAGAGAGAAGAAAAGTGGACAAACCTGGAAGACAGCAGTCAAAAGGTTTTATCAAAGGTTGTCAAGTATGAGAGAAACAAAAGAAGTTAAAGTAAGTAATGATTATTTTACCCAGGTAAAGATAGAAGACATACACCAATGGCAGTCCCTACAGATGCAAAGGATAGTGATCATGCAATCATCACAAGAGTACAAACTTGAGATGGCTAATGCCAAGAGATTAGGGGAGATCATACCGTGTTATCAAGAGTTGACAGTGAGTAGCTTAAGAAGACAGAGCAGATGGATAAGAGAAGTCACAGTCATGAACAAAGCAGCCAATGAAAGATTATGACAGTCATACCAAGCCAACAGAAATATCTAGAATATGATGCATTTTAATGTTCTCAATGACTGCATGAGTTGAGAGGACAGTCATCAGAGTTTTGATGAATAAATTTCAGTCACATGACAAATGCACCAAGTCATTGGAGACACCAAGTGACAACAATAGATCACCTTATAATCTATTGAGGAATGCAGGGATATGAGCATTAATGAACCAACATGTCAGTTTTGCTGATTGTGGATGGAAATGACTTATGAAAGTTTTGATAGAAGTTAGGAAAAAGAAGCTGCAAATATATGACATCTATGTTAGATTTCAACCCTTGAAGTTCTTCTACGCCTCCTTAAAGCTTTTGACCTTTTCAAACCACTTTTGCTCATGTTTAAAAGGCTCAAGGTGTGGAGGTGGCAGCAGTTTGCTGATTTATTGGTTGGCTAAGAGTTAGTTGCAGGCATCTAGGAAGGTGTTTTTGGGCAGTTGAGAGTATCTAGAAGGCAGTTTGAACAAGAATGGACAGTTGCAAGCATCTGGCTGGGTCAAAGAGCAGATATAGGGGTCTTATGGCAGCAATATGAGACAAAAGTCATTTGAAAGGTCAACACTTTCCTTCCTTCAACGCCACCAAGGAGTTTTCAGTTATCAAAAGCATGATGAAGGCAGTTTCAAGCGGTACAAGCATCCAGATGAAAGGAAACAGTCAGCACTACTCATAAAGGAGATTTTAATGAGTTTTCATTATCATTGGATGCTGTCCTACATCCTCTCCAGCGTAGGATGGACAAAAAGAAGCCTTGTTTCATTTTTCCTTAGTTCTTTCACTTTTCAAAAACAGCATTGTAAACTGAAAAGGTTTCTTTTCTGTCTTTTATTGTGTATTGTAACTCACATTTTCAGTTTTCAGACGGAAAATAAACTCTCTGTAACACATTATGAAACAAGAAATACAGATTTTTAGACTATGTATGGTTGCAAGAGCATCTTCTATCAATAAAATGAGCATTTTGGCCTTCAAAGTTCTGTTTCTGTTATGTTTATGAGATAATTGATGTCTTTTCCTGTGATTTTCATATTGGAATCCTCAAATGGATGTCTTGATGAATGTACTGTAGTTTTTCTGGTATGGAAAAGGGCCCAATAGATTGCTTCACTGAAGGATAAAAAATAATAGAAATTTTGAAGAAAGAAAATCAAAGAAAATAGTAGGGAAAAAAATTGTAAGTCTAAATCCCAAAATATACTGAATTTTTTGCCCTAAAAAATGAGAATTCCCCTCATATTCGAAGAACCCATAATTTTACAAGAACGAATTAATTTTCCAAACAGAATTAAAAATTCACTACAGCCAAAATTAAAGAATTTAAGGAGGAAAAGGTATTAAAATCCAACCTTCCCATTACCATTTTACGGCAGATGACGCGCTTCAAACTTGCAACCTCCGCCATGGGCTGCTGCAGGGGTGACGGCGTCTTCGGCGACGGGCCCCCCTCGTCACCGATACTGACGCCTAAAGACTCTCCCTCATCTCGACGCCCCACGCCGCTCTCCACAGCCACGAATTTTGACGGTGTTTTCAGACGCATGATACTTCTGGGCGTCTTGAACGACGCGAAAGGAGAGTCCGTGGCGGGGTTGATCCAGTGACGGGGCTGAGGCGTCTTGGGCAGCAGGGAAGTGACGGAGACCTTGACGCCCACGGCTGGGCATGACGGCGTGTCGTCAAGAACCCACGAGCGTAACTGCGATGGATCCTCCGCTGCTGTTCGCCATGTTTTGCAGACGGCAGAAGCAGAGACCAGGTCTTGCGGGGACTCGATCCTGCGCACCACGTTGATTACTATGTCCATTGCTTGTAAAGCGGCGGCCTTAGGCGACGACGGCTCTGTCATTTCGCTATTCTCGTATATACACGCTTTCTCATACATTATTCTTCGTTTGGGACGCTCGTTACAGCTGAGCGTAAATAGGCATAAGCGACAACGGCTCTATTTTCAAACTCTTCCCTTCCCGCCCAGGATAATATATACGAAGGTAAAATAAAAAAATAATTATAATGTATAAAATTTAAACATGATTTTTTTAGGTACAAAATGTTGTAAAGATGAAAAGTACATCTTCTATAATTTTTTTTAATTTTAAATTATTTTATGTGGGTGTCTTAGATATAGTCTTAATAAATGATTTTGTTTGGTTGGACACACTCATTGGCTACAACTTTAGTTTATTGCTCGAGAATACCAATTTACATTCTCAAATCAATGTTTTCTTTATCCAAGTCTAGAGCACTCAAGAAACCTTGACCTAGTTCAAAGTTGCAAGTTAAACTTGACCCCCTTTGTCTAAATTCAAATTTTATTGTGGCCTCAAGCCATCTCAACCTAATATTATCATTGTGTGCAAACTTAGATGCCAAAACGTTCAAATTGTGTGTCTAGGAATTTTAAAAAGGACATTACCCCTAGGTCATTTTCAAATGTTCATTTCAATCATGACAATCCATCAACATCCATTATCACTCAAAAAAGGGATCGACCAACAATCACAACTTTGTCTTTACATCAATTTCTTGCATTGAGATCATCAAACCCTAACGCTTGAGACTCTATCTAGTACTTTGACATTCATTATATCGACTTCCAATCAATCATTACACCATTATACTACATTGTTGTCAAATACTTACTCATAAATTGCATATGTTGCTCAATGTGTCTTCTAACTATATAACAAGGTTGGATTGCAATTGAGGATGACTCAAGGATTCATCATTGTCATGTCAAATTACATTAGTGCTTATTAGCACCACCAAGTTTTCTATTTAAACAAGTATAGACACATGTGAATAGATTTATAAAGACCAAAAATACTAAGCTCAAAGTCATGATTTATGGGATTAGGGTTTCTCATAAAGGTCAAGAGGCTTAGGGCCACCTCTACAATATTGATTTAAGTCTCCATATAGTACCAAATTTTATAAAGAACATGAGTAGTGGTCTTTTAATCACATAGTCTCAAATTTTAGGTATCAAATCTCTATCATAATCAAAAAAGTCACATATTTGGAATTTAGGTACAAACATTTATTTTAGTCAATTTATCTTTATTTCAATTACAAATTTAAATACATTGTAATAAAAAATATTTTAAGACATACTTTAAATGACGCATTGAGCTACAGACATAAGAAACCTAAAGGCTTATTATTTGACATTATACATAAAGGCAATAATTAAGGTCAACACAAACCTCCAAAGCACAATCATCTATAAAAAGAAATGCAATTGAAGAAAGAAACTTAAGTAATATGAATTTAATAAACCTCAAGCTATTGTAGGCAAAAGAGGAGGGGTTGTGCATGAGTGGTGTTGGTTCCCAATCAACATGAAATTGTCAATGAAGAGTTGGGTGTGCAAAAAGATGGTGGAGATTTTACGTGGGGTTGAAAGTATTGACAAAGGAAAGAACAAGGCCCTCAAGAATTGTTTGTTGAGTGTAAGTGGCCTGATAATTGTGCACTTCTTTTCCACCTACTCGTAACTATTAAATCATTTTTCCGAATTAGCAAAAGTTATTGCAAATATTTTCCATCAATTTGAGGTGTCCATTCTAGTCAGGAGATTATATGAGCTATGAAGTTTGAACGGATGAATAATGCAGTGACTATGGTTAATGCCCTACTAATGTTAAAGGAAAATTTGAACCATTTTTTAAAGAGATTAGTTTTGTTGTTGGCAATTGGAGGCTATTCTGGTATAAGGATTTGTCTAGGGTTTCAACCATGCCACGTCTAGTTGCAAAAATGCAGCCGACTATGGTTAATTCTCTATTATTGTTAAAGGAAATTTTGAATCATTTTTTAAAGAGATTGGTTTTATTATTGACAATTGGAGGCTATGCAGGTGTAGGGGTTTGTTTAAGGTTTCAACCATGTAATGTCCATTGTAAAAGTGTAGTGAATCAGTGAGGCATGTGAATGACAAAGTTTATGTATTTGTATTGTATAGTGAATGTCTCCAAGTTGTTTATATTTCTCTACCTGAAAATCTTCCCTATTGTGCATGATTTCCCCTTGTCATATTTTCTAACATGAATGTAATGAATAAATGATAATGTGATAATATTCTAATGTATTACAAGCTTTGTAATAGTCATATGTGTATTATATATGGGTTTATGCAATCTAGTTTGGATTACTAAGTATGCTCACTGTGTAATGCTTACAATATGATGGAAGAAGTACTCAAATCAAACATATATGTCTCTTTCATTGCATAATTGTGAGGTTGAAAACTACCAACTCTAAATAATGGGTAGAGTAATTTATTTCATGGTCCTTAAGATTTTGATTTCTTCATTTCCCCTTTAGATCCACCTTTATCCTTGGGACTTCCCAAAATATTCAAGCAATCCTTTGAGCTATGATCAATGAATTTCCTTCGCATTTCATATAAAAGTATGGTAATAATAAGATCATCTATATTTTGCATTTTAGCACTACCACTACAATAGCAATAATTAAATTTTCCCAAGATTTGGTTAAAGAAAAAATCGTAAGATAAAGTTATATTCTTCCTCAATCTTAACATCTAACGAATCTAAATGAATCAGAATAATATAAAAAATATTAATTATTCAACAAAAAGAACACCACCCTTCACTTTAAAAGAATATAAACATATTTTGAGACACACCTTATTAGTTAGACTAATCCCTTAAACCCTTAATCCCTCAACCCTCAATTGTAAACCCTCTACTCTATACATTATACCATCAACCCTATAACTTAAACTCTAAACCCTCAACCCTCGACTTTAATCCCTCAATAGTTAACCCTTAAACCCTCAACCCTAATCCCTCAACCCTTAAACTTGTAAACCCTAAACCATTAAAATTGCAATCCTCCACCCTCAACCCTCTACCCTATACATTAAACCCTCAAACCTAATCCTTTGACCCTCTACCTTAAACCCTTAATCCCTCAACCCTCAACCATCAACTATAAACCCTCTACCCTATACATTAGACCCTAAACCCTAATC